>JALPQI010003633.1:0-16086 GCA_025490895.1 Thaumatotibia leucotreta | reverse complement strand
GTTACTGCAACGGCCAGTGTTCCCCGCGCATTAAGAGATGTTGCATGTTGAGCATTATGTGATGCTTCATGCTCTTAGGTGAGTCTGATATCCTGGTACTTGAGGTTTCTTGCAGTGTAATAGACTTGATCGTGTTACAACAGGCGTTACTGCAACGGCCCGTGTTCCGCGCGCATTGGGCTGATATTATGTTGCATGTTCAGCATTATGTGATGTTACATGCTCTTAGGTAAGTCTGATCTCCTAGTATCTTATCTACTCAAACGACACCTTAATGCCTGCACAATCGATCCTGTGTGTCGGGAAGGACTCGCTGCGAAACGGTCATCTTGGAGGTCTACCATCTTTGACTCCATCAAGGCATTTGAAGAAAACCGCTTGCTAACCTTGGATGAGAAACGTCAGGTTAAAAAACTCAAACCCTCCTACGCGTATACATTATAATGCAGCCGGTCAGCTCTATTGCCATGAGTGCGAAAGAGTTTTTAAGACTAAGTTTGGCTTGGCCAGCCACATCAGGGCTCATGAAAGGAGAAATCCTTAATTTCTATGGTCGCCGTCATCGAAATCGATGTGGAGGACTATATATATATCTTATCTTATTGGTCCCTTGCGGGTAGGATACACTTCGACGATCGTGTTACAACTGGCGTTGCTGCAACGGCCTATGTTCCGAGCGCATTGCGATATGTTGCATCTTCAGCATTATGTGATGCTACATGCTCTTAGGTGAGTCTGATCTCCTAGTACCTGTAGTTTGTTGCAGTGTAATAGACGTGATCGTGTTACAACAGGCGTTGCTGCAACGGCCTTTGTTCCGTGCGCATTGCGATATGTTGCATGTTCAGCATTATGTGATGCTTCATGCTCTTAGGTAAGTCTGATCTCCTAGTATACATGTATTATCTTATTGGTGGGACCCTTGCGGATAGGATACACTTCGACGATCGTGTTACAACAGGCGTTGCTGCAACGACCAGTGTTCCGCGCGCATTGGGCTGATATGTTGCATGTTCAGCATTATGTGATGCTACATGCTCTTAGGTGAGTCTGATCTCCTGGTACTTGGGGTTTCTTGCAGTGTAATAGACGTGATCGTGTTACAATAGGCGTTGCTGCAACGGCCAGTGTTCCGCGCGCATTGGGCTGACATGTTGCATGTTCAGCATTATGTTATGCTACATGCTCTTAGGTAAGTCTGATCTCCTAGTATACAGTGTGTTACCATGAGCCAGGCTTTTACGAAAATGGGTAATAATACGCATTACTGGCAATCGTTTTCGAGTATTAAGAGTTGACAAATATTTAAATTAACTGAACAATTATTTTAATTTCGTTCGAACGATCAATGTAACGCGTGTACTGCTTAGTTGTCAAACGTTGCAAGTGGCTGCGATCTGTCATTGTCAAGTGCCAATTAACGATTTATTTTGAAGTACATTGCTTCTCAATTAACTTTTCTTAGAAAGTTAATTACTTTTAAAATTAGGATTTTTAAACAAATAATGCACATGGTTTGGCTAAGAATCTGCATCTCAATCCTCGGTTCAAATAAAAGCCTGGCTCATGTTAACACACTGTACATGTATAATCTTATTGGTGGGGCCCTTGCTGATTTGGGATCTTTTGTGTAACTTATTTTATAGTAGCTGTAACAGCTTGTTCCTTCAGTCTCGTAGCGTTGCATTACAACAGGCGTTACTGCAACGGCTAATTTTCAGCACTACATGCTCTTAGGTGAGTCTGATCTAGTATACATGTATAATCTTATTGGTGGGGCCCTTGCTGATTTGGGATCTTTTGTGTAACTTATAGTAGCTGTAACAGCTTGTTCCTTCAGTCTCGTAGCGTTGCATTACAATAGGCGTTGCTGCAACGGCCAATTTTCAGCACTACATGCTCTTAGATGAGTCTGATCTCCTAGTACCTGTAGTTTCTTGCAGTGTAATAGACGTGATCGTGTTACAACTTGCGTTGCTGCAACGGCCAATTTTCAGCACTATGTAAATAATGCTGCATGCTCTTAGGTAAGTCTGATCTCCTGGTATCTTATTGATGCGTCCCTTGCGGATAGGATATACTTCGACGATCGTGTTACAACAGGCGTTACTGCAACGGCCCGTGTTCCGTACGCATTGCGATATGTTGCATGTTCAGCATTATTTGATGCTTCATGCTCTTAGGTAAGTCTGATCTCCTAGTACCTGTAGTTTCTTGCAGTGTAATAGACGTGATCGTGTTACAATAGGCGTTGCTGCAACGACCAGTGTTCCGCGCGCATTGGGCTGATATGTTGCATGTTCAGCATTATGTGATGCTTCATGCTCTTAGGTAAGTCTGATCTCCTAGTATACTTGTATAAGCTTGCTGATTTGGGATCTTTTGTGTAACTTATCTTATAGTAGCTGTAACAGCTTGTTCCTTCAGTCAAACAGGCGTTGCTGCAACGGCCAATTTTCAGCACTACATGCTCTTAGGTGAGTCTGATCTCCTGGTATCTGGTTCGTTTATTACGGTGTAATAGACGTGATCGTGTTAACAGGCGTTGCTGCAACGAACAGTGTTCCCCGCGCATTAAGAGATGTTGCATGTTCAGCATTATGTGATGTTACATGCTCTTAGGTGAGTCTGATCTTCTGGTATCTGGCTTGTTTTATTACAGTGTAATAGACGTGATCGTGTTACAACAGGCGTTACTGCAACGAACAGTGTTCCCCGCACATTAAGACAGTCATGTTGCATGTTCAGCATTATGTGATGCTTCATGCTCTTAGGTGAGTCTGATCTCCTAGTACCTGTAGTTTCTTGCAGTGTAATAGACGTGATCGTGTTACAATAGGCGTTGCTGCAACGGCCCGTGTTCCGCGCGCATTGGGCTGATATGTTGCATGTTCAGCATTATGTGATGCTACATGCTCTTAGGTGAGTCTGATCTCCTGGTACTTGAGGTTTCTTGCAGTGTAATAGACTTGATCGTGTTACAACAGGCGTTACTGCAACGAACAGTGTTCCCCGCGCATTAAGGCATGTTGCATGTTCAGCATTATGTGATGCTTCATGCTCTTAGGTGAGTCTGATCTCCTAGTATACATGTATAAGCTTGCTGATTTGGGATCTTTTGTGTAACTTATCTTATAGTAGCTGTAACAGCTTGTTCCTTCAGTCAAACAGGCGTTGCTGCAACGGCCAATTTTCAGCACTACATGCTCTTAGGTGAGTCTGATCTCCTGGTACCTGTAGTTTCTTGCAGTGTAATAGACGTGATCGTGTTACAATAGGCGTTGCTGCAACGAACAGTGTTCCGCGCGCATTGGGTTGACATGTTGCATGTTCAGCATTATGTGATGCTACATGCTCTTAGGTAAGTCTGATCTCCTAGTATCTTATCTTATTGATGGGTCCCTTGTCGTAGGATACACTTCGACGATCGTGTTACATCAGGCGTTGCTGCAACGGCCTGTGTTCCGCGCGCATTGGGCTGATATGTTACATGTTCAGCATTATGTGATGCTTCATGCTCTTAGGTAAGTCTGATCTCCTAGTATCTTGTCTTATTGATGCGTCCCTTGCGGATAGGATACACTCCGACGATCGTGCATTGGGCTGATATGTTGCATGTTCAGCATTATGTGATGCTACATGCTCTTAGGTGAGTCTGATCTCCTAGTACCTGTAGTTTCTTGCAGTGTAATAGACGTGATCGTGTTACAACAGGCGTTACTGCAACGGCCCGTGTTCCGCGCGCATTGGGCTGATATGTTGCATGTTCAGCATTATGTGATGCTACATGCTCTTAGGTGAGTCTGATCTCCTAGTACCTGTAGTTTCTTGCAGTGTAATAGACGTGATCGTGTTACAATAGGCGTTGCTGCAACGGCCCGTGTTCCGCGCGCATTGGGCTGATATGTTGCATGTTCAGCATTATGTGATGCTTCATGCCCTTAGGTGAGTCTGATATCCTGGTACTTGAGGTTTCTTGCAGTGTAATAGACGTGATCGTGTTACAATAGGCGTTGCTGCAACGGCCCGTGTTCCGCGCATTGGGCTGATATGTTGCATGTTCAGCATTATGTGATGCTTCATGCTCTTAGGTAAGTCTGATCTCCTAGTATACATGTATAATCTTATTGGTGGGGCCCTTGCTGATTTGGGATCTTTTGTGTAACTTATAGTAGCAGTAACAGTTCCTTCAGTCTCGTAGCGTTGCATTACAACAGGCGTTACTGCAACGGCCAATTGTCCGCACTACATGCTCTTAGGTGAGTCTGATCTAGTATACATGTATAATCTTATTGGTGGGATCCTTGCTGATTTGGGATCTTTTGTGTAACTTATCTTATAGTAGATGTAACAGCTTGTTCCTTCAGTCTCGTAGCGTTGCATTACAACAGGCGTTACTGCAACGGCCAATTTTCAGCACTACACGCTCTTAGGTGAGTCTGATCTCCTGGTATCTGGTTCATCTCATTACAGTGTAATAGACGTGATCGTGTTACAACATGCGTTGCTGCAACGGCCTATGTTCCGTACGCATTGCGATATGTTGCATGTTCAGCATTATGTGATGCTACATGCTCTTAGGCGAGTCTGATCTCTTGGTAGTTATGGTTTGAATGTTTTATAGCTTTTCAATAAAACCAACAAAATTGCTGTGTCTTCCGATTTTTTTTTCAAACTGAACAACTTATTTTATATTTAGGATCCACTTTCGATTCCCGCTCTTATCTCCGATGGATTTAGTCTTTTAAACCGACTTCAAAAAAGGGAGATGTTCTCAATTCGACTGATGTTTTGTTGTACAAACAGCAACACAGCTAGGTATACACTTCAGAAATTGGAAATATTGCATGAAAGAGAATCACACTTACAGTCACGTGTCAGTTACATAGGAATGTTGAGCCACTTGGCAAAGGATGCAATTTGGTCGTATAATATTATGGGTTCGGTATTTTTCGTTAGTAGGCACGATCGCGACATTTCCGATGGTCCCCGATGATATGTCATCGAATCTTTGTTGCGTCAAAATTTCAGTATTTGAAAACTAGTTGACATAATAAAAATTCCTTCGTCTACGAAAATTAAGAATTAGCTATCGGCCATGATTAGACGCTAGATGTCGTTGTTCCTTGTGGAAACTGGATAACGACAGTTCTTCATAGATTTGTCTAAAACCGTTTAGTAATTTAATCACGGTTTATTCAAATCGGATTTCATGATTTATCTGACGAGGCAAGGTATTTTTAGGCGAGGTATTTTTCCAAATCAAGATATTTTTACAAATAGCCATGTTATCGGGCAATTTTAAATTATTTTTTTCATTGACAGAGACAAATGCTATTGCTGTCTTTTATTATAATTCATCACATCTCTTAGTTGAATACTTATGTAACCTTTGTGGAAATATGATAGATAGACGTTTGACAGTCTACCTATAATCCTTTAATCTGTCAGTAGCCATACAAATGTTTAATAGAGACTTGATAGTTTCTGGCTGAAATTCTAACTTTAAAAAAATATCTGACAGTGACAGCCGTTGAAAGGAAAATGAAAGAAAATTTCTACATAGCAGCTTTAGCAGTCAAATTACCGGCTCTGAAGTTAAATTGACGTCTCCAGGACTAAAGCGGATGTTATATATTATAACGTAACTATAGTAACATCAGCTTCCGGAAAAATCGTGATCAATCATTGGTTAAACGTTTTTGTTATTACGTAACCATGGTAATGTCACCTTCTGAAGAAACCGTGAGCGATCATTGGTTAACCGTAGCAATGCCAGCCCCATTGGTCAGCAGAGTTCGGCCGAAGTCGTGATACTAGTCTCATAAGATTTCGGAACCCGATTTGTATTATTCGACCAAGTTGCGAACAGTGCGAACGATCAACATTCCCGTGTATTATTTAATTTGAAGTTGACATAATATAACTATATTTATCTCTTTCATTTTCTCTCTGCTCTGTCTTTAATGGTCCGTTAGGAGTGTTGCTGTTTGTATGTATGTTACTGGATATCTCCGAGAATCGTGAACCGATTTTCAATATTTTTTTAATGGAACGTCTATAACCCGTAATCCCGTTGACACAAAGTGATCTTGGAGAAGTCGTTTGAAGACGTTTTAAATTTTTTTGGTTATTCTAAAAACAATGTCAGTATTTTCAGATTTTAATAGTAACTGTGTTTATCCAGGCTCCTCTCAATAACCCTCTGCAACCGCCTCCAATCGACCGACGAAACCGACGCCTCAGCGATCGGCCCGCACCACGCGATGTGCCGCGAGTGGTTCAGCACATGCGCGTTGCTGGCGTCCTCCCAGCCGCTGCAACTGGAGAACATGAGAGCGGCGAGGAGAGCTAGAGCCGCGGCTGTCTGTGGAGACGTCAGGGGCAAGGCTGCCAACTTGCTGAGGGACCTCTGGTTCGCTCTGGGTGAGTCCCTTTAAAGGTACACCAGGCACCCACGGGTCGGCAGAAAATCCGACATGGAAGACATTCAGGTCTAATTTGTTGAAGGACTACTGAATTGCTCTGGGTGAGTCCCTTTAAAGGTACACCAGGCAGGGAGAGCTAGAGCCGCGGCTGTCTGTGGAGACGTGAGGGGCAAGGCTGCCAACTTGCTGAGGGACCTCTGGTTTGCACTGGGTGAGTCCCTTTAAAGGTACACCAGGCAGGGAGAGCTAGAGCCGCGGCTGTCTGTGGAGACGTGAGGGGCAAGGCTGCCAACTTGCTGAGGGACCTCTGGTTTGCACTGGGTGAGTCCCTTTAAAGGTACACCAGGCAGGGGAGAGCTAGAGCCGCGGCTGTCTGTGGAGACGTGAGGGGCAAGGCTGCCAACTTGCTGAGGGACCTCTGGTTTGCACTGGGTGAGTCCCTTTAAAGGTACACCAGGCAGGGAGAGCTAGAGCCGCGGCTGTCTGTGGAGACGTGAGGGGCAAGGCTGCCAACTTGCTGAGGGACCTCTGGTTTGCTCTGGGTGAGTCCCTTTAAAGGTACACCAGGCAGGGAGAGCTAGAGCCGCGGCTGTCTGTGGAGACGTGAGGGGCAAGGCTGCCAACTTGCTGAGGGACCTCTGGTTTGCTCTGGGTGAGTCCCTTTAAAGGTACACCAGGCAGGGAGAGCTAGAGCCGCGGCTGTCTGTGGAGACGTGAGGGGCAAGGCTGCCAACTTGCTGAGGGACCTCTGGTTTGCTCTGGGTGAGTCCCTTTAAAGGTACACCAGGCAGGGAGAGCTAGAGCCGCGGCTGTCTGTGGAGACGTGAGGGGCAAGGCTGCCAACTTGCTGAGGGACCTCTGGTTTGCTCTGGGTGAGTCCCTTTAAAGGTACACCAGGCAGGGAGAGCTAGAGCCGCGGCTGTCTGTGGAGACGTGAGGGGCAAGGCTGCCAACTTGCTGAGGGACCTCTGGTTTGCTCTGGGTGAGTCCCTTTAAAGGTACACCAGGCGAGGAGAGCTAGAGCCGCGGCTGTCTGTGGAGACGTGAGGGGCAAGGCTGCCAACTTGCTGAGGGACCTCTGGTTTGCTCTGGGTGAGTCCCTTTAAAGGTACACCAGGCAGGGAGAGCTAGAGCCGCGGCTGTCTGTGGAGACGTGAGGGGCAAGGCTGCCAACTTGCTGAGGGACCTCTGGTTTGCTCTGGGTGAGTCCCTTTAAAGGTACACCAGGCAGGGAGAGCTAGAGCCGCGGCTGTCTGTGGAGACGTGAGGGGCAAGGCTGCCAACTTGCTGAGGGACCTCTGGTTTGCTCTGGGTGAGTCCCTTTAAAGGTACACCAGGCAGGGAGAGCTAGAGCCGCGGCTGTCTGTGGAGACGTGAGGGGCAAGGCTGCCAACTTGCTGAGGGACCTCTGGTTTGCTCTGGGTGAGTCCCTTTAAAGGTACACCAGGCAGGGAGAGCTAGATCCGCGGCTGTCTGTGGAGACGTGAGGGGCAAGGCTGCCAACTTGCTGAGGGACCTCTGGTTTGCTCTGGGTGAGTCCCTTTAAAGGTACACCAGGCACCCACGGGTCTGAAAATTCGACACGGAAGACATTCTGGTCCAATTTGCTGAAGGACTTCTGGATTGCTCTAGGTGAGTCCCTTTAAAGGTACACCAGGCACCCACGGCTCCTATAACAAACTGACTCCTTAAGGCATCCAGTAACAACTTACTGAAGGACCTCTGGTTTGCACTGGGTAAGTCCCTTTAAAGGTACACCAGGCACACACGGGTCGTCTGAAAATCTGACACTGAAGACATTCAGGTCCCATTTGCTGAGGGACCTCTGGTTTGCTCTGGGTGAGTCCCTTTAAAGGTACACCAGGCACCCATGGGTCGTCTGAAAATCTGACACGGAAGACATTCAGGTCCAATTTGTTGAAGGACTACTGAATTGCTCTAGGTAAATCCCTTTAAAGGTACACCAGGCACCCACGGGTCATCATAAAGCGACTCTGAAGAGATTCAGGTCCAATTTGCTGAAGGAACTGTGGTTTGCTGGTTAACACTGGGTGAGTCCCTTTAAAGGTACACCAGGCACCCACGGGTCATCATAAAGCGACTCTGAAGAGATTCAGGTCCAATTTGCTGAAGGAACTGTGGTTTGCTGGTTTACACTGGGTGTGTCCCTTTAAAGGTACACCAGGCAGGGAGAGCTAGAGCCGCGACTGTCTGTGGAGACGTGAGGGGCAAGGCTGCCAACTTGCTGAGGGACCTCTGGTTTGCTCTGGGTGAGTCCCTTTAAAGGTACACCAGGCAGGGAGAGCTAGAGCCGCGGCTGTCTGTGGAGACGTGAGGGGCAAGGCTGCCAACTTGCTGAGGGACCTCTGGTTTGCTCTGGGTGAGTCCCTTTAAAGGTACACCAGGCACCCATGGGTCGTCTGAAAATCTGACACGGAAGACATTCAGGTCCAATTTGCTGAAGGACTACTGAATTGCTCTAGGTAAGTCCCTTTAAAGGTACAGCAGGGACCCACGGCTCCTATCACAAACTGACTGAAGGTATCCAGATTCAACTTGCTGAAGGATTTGTGGTTTGCTCTGGGTTAGTCTCTTTAAAGGTACAACAGGCACCCACGGGTCTGAAAATTCGACACGAAAGACATTCAGGTCCAATTTGCTGAAGGACTTCTGGATTGCTCTAGGTAAGTCCCTTTAAAGGTACAGCAGGCACTCACGGCTTCTATCAACAAACTAACTCCTTAAGGCAACCAGTCACAATTTGCTAAGGGACCTCTGGTTTGCTCTAGGCAAGTCCTTTTAAAGGTACAGCAGGCACCCACGGCTCCTATCACAAACTGACTCCTTAAGGCAACCAGTCACAACTTGCTGAGGGACCTCTGGTTTGCACTGGGTGAGTCCCTTTAAAGGTACACCAGACACCTACGGGTCATCTGAAAATCTGACATTGAAGACATTCAAGTCCAATTTGCTGAAAGACTTCTGGATTGCTCTAGGTAAGTCCCTTTAAAGGTACAGCAGGAACCAACGGCTCCTATCACAAATTGACTCCTTAAAGCATCTAGTCTCAACTTGCTGAGGGACCTCTGGTTTGCTCTGGGTGAGTCCCTTTAAAGGTACACCAGGCAGGGAGAGCTAGAGCCGCGGCTGTCTGTGGAGACGTGAGGGGCAAGGCTGCCAACTTGCTGAGGGACCTCTGGTTTGCTCTGGGTGAGTCCCTTTAAAGGTACACCAGGCACCCACGGGTCTGAAAATTGGACACGGAAGACATTCAGGTTCAATTTGGTGAAGGACTTCTGAAATGCTCTAGGTAAGTCCCTTTAAAGGTATACTAGGCACCCACGGATCTGAAAATTTGACACGGAAGATATTCAGGTTCACTTTGCTGAAGGACTTCTGGATTGCTCTAGGCAAGTCCCTTTAAAGGTACACCAGGCACCCACGGCTCCTATCACAAACTGACTCCTTAAGGCAACCAGTCACAACTTGCTGAGGGACCTCTGGTTTGCTCTGGGTGAGTCCCTTTAAAGGTACACCAGGCAGGGGAGAGCTAGAGCCGCGGCTGTCTGTGGAGACGTGAGGGGCAAGGCTGCCAACTTGCTGAGGGAGCTCTGGTTTGCTCTGGGTGAGTCCCTTTAAAGGTACACCAGGCACCCACGGGTCATCATAAAGCGACTCTGAAGAGATTCAGGTCCAATTTGCTGAAGGAACTGTGGTTTGCTGGTTTACTCTGGGTGAGTCCCTTTAAAGGTACACCAGGCAGGGGAGAGCTAGAGCCGCGGCTGTCTGTGGAGACGTCAGGGGCAAGGCTGCCAACTTGCTGAGGGAGCTCTGGTTTGCTCTGGGTGAGTCCCTTTAAAGGTACACCAGGCAGGGGAGAGCTAGAGCCGCGGCTGTCTGTGGAGACGTGAGGGGCAAGGCTGCCAACTTGCTGAGGGACCTCTGGTTTGCTCTGGGTGAGTCCCTTTAAAGGTACACCAGGCACCCACGGGTCATCATAAAGCGACTCTGAAGAGATTCAGGTCCAATTTGCTGAAGGAACTGTGGTTTGCTGGTTTACTCTGGGTGAGTCCCTTTAAAGGTACACCAGGCAGGGGAGAGCTAGAGCCGCGGCTGTCTGTGGAGACGTCAGGGGCAAGGCTGCCAACTTGCTGAGGGAGCTCTGGTTTGCTCTGGGTGAGTCCCTTTAAAGGTACACCAGGCAGGGAGAGCTAGAGCCGCGGCTGTCTGTGGAGACGTGAGGGGCAAGGCTGCCAACTTGCTGAGGGAGCTCTGGTTTGCTCTAGGTGAGTCCCTTTAAAGGTACACCAGGAACCCACGGCTCCTATCACAAATTGGCTCCTTAAAGCATCCAGTCACAACTTGCTGAAGAACTTCTGGTTTGATTTAGGTAAGTCCCTTTAAAGGTACACCAGGCACCCACGGGTCGTCTGAAAATCTGACACGGAAGACATTCAGGTCCAATTTGTTGAAGGACTTCTGGATTGCTCTAGGCAAGTCCCTTTAAAGGTACAGCAGGCACCCACGGCTCCTATCACAAATTGACTCCTTAAGGCAACCAGTCACAACTTGCTGAGGGACCTCTGGTTTCCACTGGGTGAGTCCCTTTAAAGGTACACCAGGCACCCACGGGTCTGAAAATTCGACACTGAAGACATTCAGGTCCAATTTGCTGAAGGACTTCTGGATTACTCTAGGTAAGTCCCTTTAAAGGTACACCAGGCACCCACGGGTCGTCTGAAAATCTGACACGGAAGACATTCAGGTCCAATTTGTTGAAGGACTTCTGGATTGCTCTAAGAAAGTCCCTTTAAAGGTACACCAGGCACCCAAGGGTCGTCAGAAAATCTGACACGGAAGACATTCAGATCTAATTTGTTGAAGGACTACTGAATTGCTCTGGGTGAGTCCCTTTAAAGGTACACCAGGCAGGGGAGAGCTAGAGCCGCGGCTGTCTGTGGAGACGTGAGGGGCAAGGCTGCCAACTTGCTGAGGGACCTCTGGTTTGCTCTGGGTGAGTCCCTTTAAAGGTACACCAGGCACCCACGGGTCATCATAAAGCGACTCTGAAGAGATTCAGGTCCAATTTTCTGAAGGAACTGTGGTTTGCTGGTTTACACTGGGTGAGTCCCTTTAAAGGTACACCAGGCACCCACGGGTCATTATAAAGCGACTCTGAAGAGATTCAGGTCCAATTTGCTGAAGGAACTGTGGTTTGCTGGTTTACACTGGATGAGTCCCTTTAAAGGTACACCAGGCACCCACGGGTCATCATAAAGCGACTCTGAAGAGATCCAGGTCCAATTTGCTGAAGGAACTGTGGTTTGCTGGTTTACTCTGGGTGAGTCCCTTTAAAGGTACACCAGGCAGGGGAGAGCTAGAGCCGCGGCTGTCTGTGGAGACGTGAGGGGCAAGGCTGCCAACTTGCTGAGGGACCTCTGGTTTGCACTGGGTGAGTCCCTTTGAAGGTACACCAGGCACACACGGGTCGTCTGAAAATCTGACACTGTAGACATTCAGGTCCCATTTGCTGAAGGACTTCTGGATTGCTCTAGGTAAGTCCTTTTAAAGGTACACCAGGCACCCACGGGTCGTCTGAAAATCTGACTCTGAAGACTTTCAGGTCTATTTTGCTGAAGGACTTCTGGATTGCTCTAGGTAAGTCCCTTTAAAGGTACAGCAGGCACCCACGGCTCCTATCACAAACTGACTCCTTAAGGCAACCAGTCACAACTTGCTGAGGGACCTCTGGTTTGCTCTAGCTAAGTCCCTTTAAAGGTACAGCAGGCACCCATGGCTCCTATCACAAACTGACTCCTTAAGGCAACCAGTCACAACTTGCTGAGGGACCTCTGGTTTGCTCTAGCTAAGTCCCTTTAAAGGTACAGCAGGCACCCATGGCTCCTATCACAAACTGACTCCTTAAGGCAACCAGTCACAACTTGCTGAGGGACCTCTGGTTTGCTCTAGCTAAGTCCCTTTAAAGGTACAGCAGGCACCCATGGCTCCTATCACAAACTGACTCCTTAAGGCAACCAGTCACAACTTGCTGAGGGACCTCTGGTTTGCTCTAGCTAAGTCCCTTTAAAGGTACAGCAGGCACCCATGGCTCCTATCACAAACTGACTCCTTAAGGCAACCAGTCACAACTTGCTGAGGGACCTCTGGTTTGCTCTGGGTGAGGCTCTTTAAATACAGATAAGGCACCTGGGCTGGTCGTCTCAGCAACTACAATTCATGGACTCAATTTTAATGCAACTTGCTGAAGGGTCTCTGCTGGTTTGTTCTAACAATATTAATAAATACTCTAGTCACATTGCAGATTGCTTCTGATCCTTAAAATTTTCTGGATAGCACAGTTTTGCTCAAAGTAAGTCTTCTGCACTAAGATCTGGCTTCCTTGGAAAGCTAAGGCGCTAGAACTGTGTTCAATACCGAGTTATTTTAACCCTCTAATGCATATGAAGCCAAATATGGTTTCATTGGTTTTGGACTCTATTGACTGCTGTTAGGGTTCAAATTTGAAATGCAGTTTTGCCTGTCTTATGCATTAGAGGGTTAAAGTATGTAGGTATGAGTTCTAACTAACGCATCTCTGGGTTCTGCCAAATCTCTACTATTCGTATTCCTTCATAAAACATATTCTACATGATGATTTTTTATATAAGTACTGGCCAAATTTGACGGGGTTAATTGTGACCTATTGATGAACTTTTATCATGGGACCGACAACCGATTCGAGAAAAAAAATCTGATGTTCCATAGAAATCTTTAGATATTAATAGGCGGAAAAGTATGCAACATCACCATCAGATTTCTCAAATCGGATATCGATGTCGGTCCCGTAGTAAAAGTTCGTTATTGTGACCTCAGAATGAACTGTGTAAATTTGGCTGGTGATTAAAAAATCACACTATAACTGTCCATATCTGGTTTATTAAGTATACATGCCATCCCTAAGTACTTTGCAAAATTGGTTATCTTGCGAAGGACAAAATACTAATTTATTTTTCACAAACATGCAATCAAATATTGTTGTCATGTTCCTTATAATAAAGGCTGCGAAGTAGTGACTAGGACAAGAGGTCGTTATTGGAATTTAATACAAATCTTGAAGGCCTAGGCCGGCAAAGTGCTCTTTTTTAATTCCATTCCACATAAATTTGGGGCACAGGCATCATGACATTCTGCCACTATGCAATACTATGCAATAATGTACTATTTTTCCACCAGGTGACCACAAACGCGCGTTCATCCCATGCCTCGTGGGTCCGTTCCTTGAGGTCAGTTTCCTCTGCGACGAAGAGGTCCGGAACACAACTATACCCCTGTTCTTCGATATGATGCAGACTGAATACAACCATAGCGTCAGTTCTGGAGAAAGCCGTAAGTATTTTGCGTGGAATGGAGTAGTTAGCCGTGTGGTGACGACAGTTAGAATACATTTGTCACCACCCCAAGTCCTGCGGGTGTCGTAAGAGTCGACTAAGGGATTGAAGTGTCACTGACCATTATTTAATAAAAGATTGATGATGGGCAGCAGCGTCATCATATTGGACGCATTACTGCGATCGCCAATCCGCTTGCCCAGCGTGGCATTATGGGCATTTACCTCCTAATGCGTCTATATGCATACGTGGACTATCATAGGCTGATGACCGATAATTGTCGTTACAAAGCTGACATCGAAGTTAACTTTTTTGTGAGAGTTAAGCTAATTGGGTGTCCCTAGAAGTGAAAATCCCCGTTAGTTACTATTTATTATTTTATTTTTTTATTTATTCATGAAAACACAATTACAAAATTTTACATAAACATTCAGTGCGCCAAACTGGAGTAACCTGTTTAATGGCGCTACGCTCAATTCTTACTTAACTAATTTTACAATATCGTGTTTTACTACCTATTGTTAGTAGGAAGAAGGCCCCTTGCTCCCCGTAGATAACCAAGTTTGATAACTGGCTATGTACAAGGAAAAAATATTCCGGTTTTATAACCGGGTTATGAAACGGGATTTTTTTTTCCTCGTAGACAACCTTTGTTTTATTCAGTTTTCTACGAGGAATTTCTTTTCTTGTTTGATAACCCGGTCATGAAACAGGAATTACTTTTCCTGGTAGAAAACTGTTATTTTATTTGGTTTTCTATGAGGAATAAACTTTTCGTCGTAGCTAACCTAGTTATCAAACGGGAATTATATTTTCCTAGTAGAAAACCGTCATTATAGGTTTTCTATGTGGTTTCGAAATTTTTATTTATTTGTGGAAAATTATGGTACTAAACTAGTATTTCAATACATTTTTTTTATTTTATTGTTTAAACCAAAAGTATTACAACTTCGTCAGTACATTTTAATAATTAAAAAAATAAGTATATAAGTATGTAAAAAACTAAAAGAACGGAGAAATTCTCTCAAG
Source organism: Thaumatotibia leucotreta (assembly GCA_025490895.1). Classification (NCBI taxonomy): domain Eukaryota; kingdom Metazoa; phylum Arthropoda; class Insecta; order Lepidoptera; family Tortricidae; genus Thaumatotibia; species Thaumatotibia leucotreta. Next base: position 1,241 of record JALPQI010003633.1, on the reverse strand, counting down.
GCAATGCCCCACGGTAATTATGTTTTCTTGAAGTTGGGTTATTGCTTTATGTATACGGATATTTACCGCAACATCTATGGCTGCTCTCTTCTTAATTGTGAACATTTGTTCACTCTTGAATGTGAAATTCCGTAATATTTTGCGTCATTTTGTAGAACCGATAGTAAATGCGGAAGTGTAGGGTTTTTCGGCCTACAAAACGATTTAATCTGGAATTCCAGCCTTCTGCAAAGTTTGTCGTCCGGTGTTCTTGACCGTGACAGCACCAAATTTGTTGAAAGTTTGTGTCTTTTACCCAATTGTTCAACATATACTTGTTAAAGTTTTAGAAAAAAATATGAAATTTTACCTTCCAATAAAATTAATATTATGTTTTCTAAGACTTCGGAGATCTTCAGGATGTGAGAGCGTAGCGTCTCCCAATGACCGATAGATGCCGCTAGCGTCTATGAAGCCGCTCCACAGCCCGTAGCGCGCCGCTGTGACGTAGTTTCCGCTCAAACAGCTTCCTGTAACCAACCAGCTCGCACCCGGCGACTCGCCGCCATTTCATTGTTGAGGAGAATGTAAAGGTTGATAAAATATTGCCACCAGGAAGGCATTATCCAGATCTCCGAAGTCTTAGAAAACATAATATTAATTTTATTGGAAGGTAAAATTTCATATTATGTGTTTCGTTCGACTTCGGAGATCTTCAGGATGTGAGACCTGTCTATTATCTCCTGGTGGCGAGTCAGCGGGTGCAGAAATGTTAGGGCTCTACTGCCCTAAACCAACCAATGAATTTTGACGTGTAGTCAATAAAATTAAGAATACATGATGCATCGCTTTGCATTCAGAGGTTAAGAATAGGCTCAAACGAGGCTTTTCGGTTGGGTTGACATGCTATTTGCATACATCTACAGAGTAGATATCCGCAGATTATATATAGGACTTACTCATCCGCAGTTTTTACACATAAGTTTCACATAACATTTTCGGTAATTTATACGAATTGACACGTCCAGAATACCGGGTTCATATTTTGATGTTATCTAATTTAGAACGGAATTTCAGAAAGGAAATAATTAAGTGAGAATTATTAGAATAATTGTCTACGTATAATACAGTACAGTGTAAGGTCATGGACTCTAAACTCGGTATTAACATTCCATATGTGGGTTTCTCTCTGATATGTCGTACAGCTGTTCAGATTAAAACTAGTATTCTTTAAGCGTTTAATCAAACAGGCACCTTGAAGG
>JALPQI010003632.1:0-11149 GCA_025490895.1 Thaumatotibia leucotreta | reverse complement strand
GGGGACCCAGCCTAGTGGGTATAGTAACCCTGCCTGTGAACTCTATGGTCCTGGGCTTAAAACCGGATAAGCCATAACGGCATTTGTTTGTATGTATGATGAACACAGCTGATATGTATTTAATTTTAATATTTGTAATAAAATAATATAATTCTATTATGTGACAATATAATTTTCTGAATACTCGCGACAAAAGCCTTCTTGACCTTACAGCGAGACATAATCTGTGTAATTATATGCTCTTTAATATTTATTTTCTTTTAAATCTTGAAAAAAAATTGTGTAAGAATTAATTGTTTATCTCACCTTTAACTTGAGCCCAAATCATTTCTATTGCGTTGTAGCGACAAAATGGTAGGGAGGTAATCTTAAAATATGATGTCCTCGGGACTTAGCCAGCTCATCTAAATAGTACATGGGCTCCAATGGTCTATGCAATTTTAATAAATGCACCAACCGTTCCTTATACATGCCCATGTCTGCTCTTACATTATTTTTAGTTAACCACTCCACCAATGTTGCCTTGTTGCTATTTTTTGTTGGTGGTTTATTTATCTGCCGCGAATGATATGGTGCATTGTCCATGTCCATAATTATCATACTGGATTCTTCCAGATTGTCTAATAGATTGACAAACCAAGTCTCAAATTTGTCAGAATTCATCTCTTCATGGTATTCTTTAGTTTTCTTTGACTTAAAAGCTAGAAGGGTATTGGGTATAAACCCTTTTTCATTACCCGCAGGGCATATTATCAGCCGTTCCCCTTTACCTTCTGGTACCTTTGTCGAGGCATGTGCTGTGTCGTCTGTCCACATTTTGCCAACAGTATGGTTTGCATTTAACCAGGTCTCATCGAGAAAGACAACATTATCCCAGTCTTCTAACATTTTTGCACATTCTAAAAAGCTTAGGTACTCTAGCAAGAGCTATATCTCTCCTCTCCATGATAATTTTCCTTTTGTTGACTTTTTTCCATTTAAAGCCAATCGAGTCTAAAACACGCCATAAAGAGGTCAAACTTCCACTGAACAGCTCAGACTCTCAGACTCTTTTAAAGACTTTATCAATTTGAATAAAGTGGGTATCTCACTCCTCTCATAATATCCATAAATATGGTTCCGGATAGCATCACTATCAAAACTGTCCACATTGGTGATTGGTTTCCTCCGCCGCCTCTTTCTGGGAGTAGATCTTGCCCCGAGCACTCTTCAGAGTCGGGCAAAGCCCGACACAAGGCAGCGTGCTACGCGCGCTGCTCTATCTTGCCCCGAGCACTCAACAGAGTCGGGCGAAGCTCTATCTTGCCCCGAGCACTCTTTAGTCAGCGCGCGCTTGTGTCGGGCTTCGCCCGACTCTGTTGAGTGCTCGGGGCAAGATAGAGCAGCGCGCGTAGCGCGCTGCCTTGTGTCGGGCTTCGCCCGACTCTGAAGAGTGCTCGGGGCAAGGCGGAACAGCGCGCTACGCGCGCTACCTTGTGTCGGGCTTCGCCCGACCCTGAAGAGTGCTCGGGGCAAGATAGAGCAGCGCGCGCTTGTGTCGGGCCTCGCCCGACTCTGTTGAGTGCTCGGGGCAAGGTGGAATAGCGCGCTACCTTGTGTCGGGCTTCGCCCGACTCTGAAGAGTGCTCGGGGCAAGATAGAGCAGCGCGCGTAGCGCGCTGCCTTGTGTCGGGCTTCGCCCGACTCTGAAGAGTGCTCGGGGCAAGATAGAGCAGCGCGCGTAGCGCGCTGCCTTGTGTCGGGCTTCGCCCGACTCTGTTGAGTGCTCGGGGCAAGGTGGAATAGCGCGCTACCTTGTGTCGGGCTTCGCCCGACCCTGAAGAGTGCTCGGGGCAAGATAGAGCAGCGCGCGTAGCGCGCTGCCTTGTGTCGGGCTTCGCCCGACTCTGAAGAGTGCTCGGGGCAAGATAGAGCAGCGCGCGTAGCGCGCTGCCTTGTGTCGGGCTTCGCCCGACTCTGAAGAGTGCTCGGGGCAAAATAGAGCAGCGCGCGTAGCGCGCTGCCTTGTGTCGGGCTTCGCCCGACTCTGAAGAGTGCTCGGGGCAAGATAGAGCAGCGCGCGCTTGTGTCGGGCTTCGCCCGACTCTGTTGAGTGCTCGGGGCAAGGTGGAATAGCGCGCTACCTTGTGTCGGGCTTCGCCCGACCCTGAAGAGTGCTCGGGGCAAGATAGAGCAGCGCGCGTAGCGCGCTGCCTTGTGTCGGGCTTGGCCCGACCCTGAAGAGTGCTCGGGGCAAGATAGAGCAGCGCGCGTAGCGCGCTGCCTTGTGTCGGGCTTCGCCCGACTCTGAAGAGTGCTCGGGGCAAGATAGAGCAGCGCGCGTAGCGCGCTGCCTTGTGTCGGGCTTCGCCCGACCCTGAAGAGTGCTCGGGGCAAGATAGAGCAGCGCGCGTAGCGCGCTGCCTTGTATCGGGCTTCGCCCGACTCTGAAGAGTGCTCGGGCCAAGATAGAGCAGCGCGCGTAGCGCGCTGCCTTGTGTCGGGCTTCGCCCGACTCTGAAGAGTGCTCGGGGCAAGGTGGAATAGCGCGCTACCTTGTGTCGGGCTTCGCCCGACTCTGAAGAGTGCTCGGGGCAAGATAGAGCAGCGCGCGTAGCGCGCTGCCTTGTGTCGGGCTTCGCCCGACCCTGAAGAGTGCTCGGGGCAAGATAGAGCAGCGCGCGTAGCGCGCTGCCTTGTGTCGGGCTTCGCCCGACTCTGAAGAGTGCTCGGGCCAAGATAGAGCAGCGCGCGTAGCGCGCTGCCTTGTGTCGGGCTTCGCCCGACTCTGAAGAGTGCTCGGGGCAAGATAGAGCAGCGCGCGTAGCGCGCTGCCTTGTGTCGGGCTTCGCCCGACTCTGTTGAGTGCTCGGGGCAAGGTGGAATAGCGCGCTACCTTGTGTCGGGCTTCGCCCGACCCTGAAGAGTGCTCGGGGCAAGATAGAGCAGCGCGCGCTTGTGTCGGGCTTCGCCCGACTCTGTTGAGTGCTCGGGGCAAGGTGGAATAGCGCGCTACCTTGTGTCGGGCTTCGCCCGACCCTGAAGAGTGCTCGGGGCAAGATAGAGCAGCGCGCGTAGCGCGCTGCCTTGTGTCGGGCTTCGCCCGACTCTGAAGAGTGCTCGGGGCAAGTTAGAGCAGCGCGCGTAGCGCGCTGCCTTGTGTCGGGCTTCGCCCGACTCTGAAGAGTGCTCGGGGCAAGATAGAGCAGCGCGCGTAGCGCGCTGCCTTGTGTCGGGCTTCGCCCGACTCTGTTGAGTGCTCGGGGCAAGGTGGAATAGCGCGCTACCTTGTGTCGGGCTTCGCCCGACTCTGAAGAGTGCTCGGGGCAAGATAGAGCAGCGCGCGTAGCGCGCTGCCTTGTGTCGGGCTTTGCCCGACTCTGAAGAGTGCTCGGGGCAAGATAGAGCAGCGCGCGTAGCGCGCTGCCTTGTGTCGGGCTTCGCCCGACTCTGAAGAGTGCTCGGGGCAAGATAGAGCAGCGCGCGTAGCGCGCTGCCTTGTGTCGGGCTTCGCCCGACTCTGAAGAGTGCTCGGGGCAAGATAGAGCAGCGCGCGTAGCGCGCTGCCTTGTGTCGGGCTTCGCCCGACCCTGAAGAGTGCTCGGGGCAAGATAGAGCAGCGCGCGCTTGTGTCGGGCTTCGCCCGACTCTGTTGAGTGCTCGGGGCAAGGTGGAATAGCGCGCTACCTTGTGTCGGGCTTCGCCCGACTCTGAAGAGTGCTCGGGGCAAGATAGAGCAGCGCGCGTAGCGCGCTGCCTTGTGTCGGGCTTCGCCCGACCCTGAAGAGTGCTCGGGGCAAGATAGAGCAGCGCGCGTAGCGCGCTTCCTTGTGTCGGCCTTCGCCCGACTCTGAAGAGTGCTCGGGGCAAGATAGAGCAGCGCGCGCTTGTGTCGGGCTTCGCCCGACTCTGTTGAGTGCTCGGGGCAAGGTGGAACAGCGCGCGTAGCGTGCTACCTTATGTCGGGCTTCGCCCGACTCTAAAGTGTGCTCGGGGCAAGGTAGGGTAGCAAGCGGCCCGCGGCCGTACCCAATGCCCGCCTCCCCGACCTGCCTCCCTATAAAATGCTCGGGGGTATATATACGTGATCAGGAAAATGTTAATAGCGCGATGCAGAACATTCCAAATTTGAAAAAGCAAATTTTTAAATTGACCAAAGAGTTGTCATATGGCAGAAATAGTGGAATGCAGAATATTATTACAAAATACTTTAAATTTCCCTAAATAATAAAAAAAAAATATTTGTGGCAAATTAATTATTTTAAATATAGAATTAACGTGTTTTTATTTTATGATAATTGTTAATGATTCGCTGTATTTTTTATATTGGCTGTTTGTCGATAGGGTAAAACGAAGTGATTATATTCTCTTTGGTTGCCGCCTTGAAAATTTGCGCGCCTTTTTAAAATTCTCTAGGTATGCGCGGGCCTTATATAGAAACTATTTTTATTTGTTATTCGGAGTGGAGTGAATTTCAAATGCTTGTTGCGCTTATTTTGTTATGTTGTCTGTTATTAAGTACTTTTATGTAAATTATGAACTTCAAGTAAGAACAAGAATAAAATAAAAACGTTGAACGTAAAGGGATAATACCTAAGTAAGTGGTAATTACCTAGCACACTCACACACTTTTATCCAGGGATCGCAACCGGTAATCTGAATACAGGTTTTAAATTAGGTATTACCGGTAATAGCGAATTTCGCTACGTATATCGGTTAATGTCAAAACAGCGGTATAATCAATATTGGTATTCAAATATATTAGAGGTTTAGCTATTTGACAGCAATACCTGTATAATGAGATATTCAATAAAACCGGTTGTGCAATCCCTGCTTGTATCTTAATGTACTATTTTATTTAAGAGATATGCATTACAGATTTATAAGTTAGTGCCACTATTCAAAGCTACTCAGCAGGCACGACGACGCATTTGGGTCAAAATTCTTATCATTGTCTTATTTTGTGCCCCTAAAAAACGTGACACAGTGGCGATTTTTGTATGAGATGATGTTTTATTTTCAATTTATGATGTATGGATTAAAATCTAGCGTGACAAAGAAATACAAGTGCACCATTTTTACACGACTGCCAAAAGGAGAGTATACAGGGTGTTTGGTTAGCGGTGTCGGAGCTTTTAAGGGCTTAAACTACAATCAATTTTATCGATAAATTACGAAACAATTTTTTTTTTGTGCCAACGATAATTAAATGGCGGCCATTTTAAAATTTCAAACAGACGAATACGGGCGCACGTGATATTTCTGGTATTAAACGTTTGTTATCGGTCCTATCCCCGCAAAAAAAATTTCGTTAGAGAGCTCATTAGATAAGCAAACTAATTAAGCTAATCATTTGACTCAACTATTTGAACAACAAGGCTAAAAAAATTTTATTAAATTAAAATTAGTAAAAAATTCACCTTAATTTTTCAATTAATTTAATTTTGCATGAAAACTAGGTCGTTAAGATAGGTTTTTGGTGTTGTTATTTATTAGTACAGTATGTTAGCTAAAAAATAACACAATAATTACAGTTATACCTTAAGTACTTTAGGAATTACAAGTGCTCAAACATACACCAAAACAGCTGCATTTAGCGTGCCCGATGCAAAATCCATAAACAAATGAATGTCAGCAGTGTACTGACTAGTGAAGTGGCCGCCGTCCAGCCATCCAGTGCATGTTTGAGCACTTCTAATTCCTAAAGTACTTATGGTATAACTGTAATTATGGTGTTGTATTTTAGCTAACATCCTGTACTAACAAATAACAACACCAAAAACCTATCTTAACGACCTAGTTTTCATGCAAAATTAAATTAATTGAAAAATTAAGGTGAATTTTTTACTATTTTTCATTAAAAAATTTTTTTTTAGACTTGTTGTTCAAATAGTTGAGTCAAATGATTAGCTTAATTAGTTTGCTTATCTAATGAGCTCTCAAACGAGATTTTTTTGCAAGGATAGGACCGATAACAAACGTATAATTCCCGAAATATCACGTGCGCCCGTATTCGTCTGTTTGAAATTTTTAAATGGCCGCCATTTAATTATCGTTGGCACAAAAAAAAAAATTGTATGGTAATTTATCGATGAAATTGATTGTAGTTTTAACCCCTAAAAGCTCCGACACCGCTAACCAAACACCCTGTATGTGTTCAGTCCCTATGTATGTTTCATATTTTCTTTAAACGCGCAGATCTTCGCGACCATTTAATCGTTTTTAATAGTGTAAGGTATCATTAGTTCATTAGAATCCTCGTGACGTCGCGGGTAACATAGGATATATGACGTCACGTTAAATATAATATGGCGGCCTAGAAATTCAATATTATCTAACCAAAAAAAATAAATATGAAAGAAACCTATCGAGTTTGGTATCAAAATGAAGAGCTTCAAACAACGATTACGAATATGTACATAACTTATATGTATGTAACTTATTTAAGAAGAGCGAGATTCATTAAAATGCAATCAAATCACAAAGAATAATGTGTTATCCAAACGTTATGATTTGGGTATCAAATTAAAGCATTTTACATGCAGATTGTAAATACATATACAAGTTATATGTTAAAGTATATGTATGAAGAGAAAACTCGAAATGTTCTACATCGCGGTATTGAAATTTTTCTTTGAATTCGAAGCCGTGACAGAAATGTCACCGCTGACACGGGGCTTAGTGTGTATGAAACAGATACACTATATAAGAAGTGTTTGTGGTCGAGTGGTACAACGCACGGCTGCTACGCAGCGGTAGTGGGTTCAATCCCCAGCTTGTGTCGATGAGTTTTTCGAAAAACTTATGTAAGTACATCATCATTTGATATCATCACAAGTGCTTTATGGTGTAGGAAAACATCGTGAGGTAACCTGTTTGTGAGTTCCCAACAAGTATTGGGCCTGCGTTGGGACCACGCAAAACAGGCACGTTAGATGTCGAGTTGCGGAAAATAGCTATAACACAATATTTAATAAAAATGGAAATAACATGTACCTACGTTAATATTTTGCGAGATAAGAGACATTTAACCACATATTATGTATGCTTCGTATATGATTGGTACGTACGTCAGTTTGTCGCCGCGAGATAGATTTTCCATCTTTTACTAACTATATGAATAATAAAATAGGGATGGATAGTCTATTTTGCAGCGATATACTGTCGCACTAATCATGTGTGTGCTAATATGCCATGTTACGTACCTCACTAATATCGAGGATTTCTAGATTTGATTTGAATATCAGGCGAATGTACCTAACAATACAATAACAACAACAATTGTGGCCAAACAACTATACGTGCCATACAGGCGCATCAAAACTAAAACTTGAAATATGTTAAAAAATAAATTGTATTTAGGCCCTTTTTCGCCTACAGCCCTTCGACCATACGCAGACGTCCAGCCTTCGCATTTTTTCGAAACGAATTGTCGGGTCTGCGGCCCTGAGATTCGTTTTAAAGCTACACTTTTACATTGTATAGCGAAGGAGCGCTGGGCTCTGGTAGCTCGGTCTTCGGCCTCGTAAGCCGGCGCCCCTCTGGAGGACACTTCGGGCTATCAGTCCTACGCGAAGTGCGGTCTACAACTGTCGCAAATTGTGGACTCGCCCGTCGAGCCTCCAGTCCTCGGGATCGCGCCGAGAGCACCCAGATAGTGACGCTCCAAGTCCTCGGCTCTAAGCGTAGCTGGGCTTATTTAGATGCTGGGGTAGTTGAAAAAGCTTGGTAGCTTATTTTTTTTCGCAGCTCCGTCTTCGGCCTTGCTTGAAATTTCTTACAAGTGTCATGCTAGGGCACTCTTAGTAAAAGTCCAGGCCTCTTCCTCCACTGGTCCGGGCCGATGTCTGGGCTCTGGTAGCTCGGCTTTCAGCTTCGCGAACCAATGCCCCTCTTAGGGGATTTGGACCTTCAGCCCTACGCGCTATTTTGTTTCGATTGCAGTCGGGGAACCTTCATAATGCTTATATTTTCCGTAATGAAAGGTTCCCCGACTGCAATCGAAACAAAATATCGTAAGTAATAAGACAAGCGCTTTTATATGTAGATACGCTCACAAGAATATAACCTGAAAAAGGAATTATTTTTTACTTTTAAGAACGTTTTTAAACGGCAGTCGTGTTTTTTAATTTTTTTATTAATTTATTTATTTTATATTCTGAGTTGAAATAGCAACTAATAGCGTGACAGAGTGGTATGAAACAAGACAACGAAAATAATTTTGACCCATTTGCCATGACTATTTGAGCTGGCCTTCAACCTTCAACAATTTATTAACGACATTTTTCTCATACTTTAGAAAAATAGAACAAAGGCACACTTTTAGAACTGATATAAAACGGCCCGCTTAAAGAAGAAGCTTTCTGGAGACGTTTCTACCGAGTATAATATTGATTTTTCACACGGTTACGATTATATTTATGTACCTACTTCGAAAAAAAGGACCCCGCGCAAAAGGGTCAGAAAAAGCAGTTGGCTGCGTGCCTCTAATACCTACTCTGATCACCTTCAACGAATGACCAAATCTTAAAATACAACGATTTTAGATTCAACGAAAAATGAAGTTACGATATATATTATGACTGACTCTAACATGCACTTACTACTTTTTTCCCGAGGTTGATTGCATTACGATATGAAGAACGCTTTATACCTCATTTACAATTTACGCGCGATTACTTTTCAAAATGTATCATAATTTTGAAGATGTTCATACAACACATAAATCAAATCCTTATCAAATTTCCATGGATATAGTATTAATATGGATCGGACAACGTAATAATGATAGCAAGAACGAAAGGGATGGTCTTATGAAACTCTAAACTAGTGGAAGTGAAAAGGAGGGATAACCGTCCGTCCCTATCACTGCCACTATTTTTTGGCTGGATTGCATTGAGCCAATTTGAGCCTTGCATTATGGGTCCAGTCCAGACAAATGCGTTGAATACGTCAGGTGGAAGTGAAATTAAATGTTTTCATTGTGAAAGTGGACACAAACAACTTATCCCGAGGCTTATTTTGAACAATTTAATCTGTGTTTATCTTCTAGACATGGTGCGATGCGAAGTACTAGGCTGTAAAAGTAGAAACGAGCGGACATAACCTTTCGCAGGTAAATATAGTGTTTTTCAGTCTAATTCTAAATGAAACTGTTAGCAAACCATTTTAAAATGTAAACTGATAAAAATGCTAGTCATTAAAGTAGAGGCATCGTAAGAAGTCGTTTTTGACAGCTCACAATAGTGTTGTGAAACGCTCGATTTAACCGTCGTAAAATTTTCAGTCAAGTGCGAAAGGGCGTTAGATCTGGTACTTACCATTAAAAAAAATTAATTAAAAAAGTGTTAGGTAATCCGAACTAAAAAAGTGTTTGGTAATCTTACTTAGAATCATTAGCAGGCAGCGAAATTTTGGTGCCGGTGACGTCATAATGACGTAAAGTCGCATTTAGGTAGGATGTTTTATAGGACGGATAGGACGTGACCTATAGAGGAAATTCATAGCATCCACAACCTCTGTTAGCGAGAGATAGTAACTATATCCAATCAGAAGCATAAACAGTGTCAAAATTAAAAATCAAGGTCAACAATTAATAGCAGAAGGTAATCGGAATCGGTGTCCAAATGTAATGCCAGGTCAAATAGTATCGGAGTCTGATATACAATATACGTAGGTAGTTTCACTTGGTAGTAATGTCAATGCAGAACCGGCAGTGGTTGAGACCATGAGCTTGGACGCGAGTTTGCCAGCCTGAAGCGATCCACTCCCAACCCTCGTTGGTAAACTTGCATGCTAGCTCAGAGGGCAATTTAGGTATGCCAAATAGAGAAATGCCGTGTATGCAGTATATAAAGTCACTAAAACCATTTATTAAAATCAGAGCACATCTAGGTGATAACGTAGTGGTACATGAATTATTATTCTACGAAAAATAAAATTATACGTGATTTTATAACAATTTTGACATTTATCTGGTTGTTAAGTTCAACACAGTCTGTAAAGCCGCGTTTCCACCGGGCACACGGGCTCGCGAGGACCTGTCGAAACCATAACAAACTTTTAGAAAATATGTGCGTACCTACTATTATAGCAATTATTCGTACCTCCATAAAAAAAGGTTTACTTATTTATTTCGATTGACGTATCGGTAAATTGCAGCAACAGTAGTAACATCACTATTCCGTACAGGCAACAATGAAGTTTGGCATTTGCTCCATTATACTAACTGTGAACATTTACCGAGGGGCCGCGCCGAGTGTGCCACTAAGAGGGATGGATATAAAGTGAGCGTTGTTGCCATGCGAGAAAAATTACCCCATCATTTACCCTATTATATGAAACAATATTAAAATGTAATATCAAATATGTTTATTTAAGTGGAGTTTTAGTTTCTTAGTGTACCTTATTTAATTTAATTTACGAAATAGTATTTTAAACTGTCATAGATACGTGGCGTTTTTCAAGCAAAATATACATCTTTGCCGAATATCAATTAAATTGCATTTTAACGTATACCAACCGACAGTAGAATCCAAAAAAAAAAATGTAAGCAAATATGGCTGACATTCCATAGCATCTGACGTGTTTGAAACTTATCGTGAAATACGTTCGCAGATATAATTTTAGGTTACCACTATAAATATCAATATTTTTTACTAAAAATGTATGTGAACTCTTTCAAGTTCGGAATAAAACTACGATTGTGTTTTAAAAGTGTTTTATTATGGAATAATGCAAGTTATTAGGATTGTTTACATTTTTTTGGATTCTACTGACGAATGGTGTAAACGGTTTGCGGACAGCTCATATTGACTAGCAAAGATGCATTATTTACTTAAAAATAATACATTTTTTTTACTTTTAGGTATACACTATCTTCTACCATCCCCGACTCTCAATTTCAACTCGTCAATAATGATATATTTAGTAACTTATCGACATTAAATTAAAATATATATATATATCATCATCGATTTCATTAGAAGAATGAAAAATTACATGTACCTACTTACCACAAACAACATAGTACATAAACCCTCGATTACCCAAACTAGTTTGGGCAAACTTATTCGGATAATTTAAATAGGATAAGGTAAAATAAAACGACAACGTATATACAAATAACATTTAATTTACTCATAAATAATTAGAATTTTATGGAAAGAAA
>JALPQI010003631.1:0-29679 GCA_025490895.1 Thaumatotibia leucotreta | reverse complement strand
GGGACACCCAATTAGCTTAACTCTCACAAAAAAGTTAACTTCGATGTCAGCTTTGTAACGACAATTAAGCATGAAATTGTGAGAGTTAAGCTAATTGGGTGTCCCTAGAAGTGAAAATGCCCTTATACTGGAACAATGTTGTGCCTTCTTTCGAGTGTCGCAGTGACAAATACAGATATTACATACGAAACTCGCGGTAGGTCCTCTGGCCTTTCGAGGATTTTTCTCTGCGCTCCAACGAAGGCGTTATTAGAGTGAGAGAGACAAATCCTCGAAACTTACGAATTTCGTTTTTCACGGTAGGGCCGCACACCTCTTGATATATCTTTTTTGTATTTAAGGGATTACCAAGAAAAAAAGTAGTTTAGGGGGAATTGAGCTTGAAATTAGGGGTAAATAAAATTTGGAGTTGGTAACCCTGATTCTGTCAGTCGTCATTTGTTTGACGGTTTCTATGAAGTTTATCGTAGTTTCGTGGTTGCATTTTACTTTTAGACCGACGAATAATAAGCGTACAATATGGACAAGAATTAAATCCCGTGCAAGTTGAAGAAAGCAAAAACATGAATAGAATACAAGCAAAGCCACAACACTCTTTGTTGTGTTGTCGTGTTTGCCTTGAGACCGATTGCAAATTGTACAATATCTACGAATATAAACTTACCGATACATTTTCTCGTATCTGCGGGTATCCAGTAAGTACTTATAAAATATATTCAATCCTTGATTTGGTAGAAAAAAGCTTTAGTGTTGAATTGCAGCCTCGAAAGTGTTGGCGTCGTAATGTTTTTAGGTTAGGATGGAAACAGTCAATTTATATGTGTATCCTGGCTGAGACTCTCACATTAGGGGTTAAAAGTCTAACTTCACACTTAATGTGACTTATTTATTTACTTTGCCTTAAATTCTTAATTGACATAAATCATTGAATTAAAAAAAAATCTGAAATCAAGAAAGGCGGGCAAGTGCTATAAACGTACACGCTATGCGAAAGCATTGTAATCTATTTTCAAGACTGATAATAATGTTATTTTAGCACCATCACACTCAAAAATTGTTTGGTATTTTTTTTATAAGATACACCAACAATATACAAGGCTTACAATATTAAAGAAAAAAAATTAGGATACATGGCCGGTCCGTACCTCAGTAACAGGCGTGCAACAGCGCTCACAATAAGTTATCATTAGGGGTCGGAACTATGGGTGCAAAACTTTAACAAAACTTTAAAATTGACACATGGGAACACTTTAGCCAAGAAAAGGAACAAATATTATTGAAAAATCTGTATCCAATTTTATTCCCTATCTCGGAATCTTCAACTTACAATGTGTGGTTGTGTAGATTGTATATTTTATGGATGTATGTGCTATGTCAAGTCCAATTGAGAAGTTTTGCTAAAGTTTTGCAACCATAGTTCCGATCCCTAGTTATCATTATTTTTTCTCCTTTTTTTTGTTCTTTTTCTCCCTTTTATTCGTTATTTTCTCGTTTTGTAAACTAGGAATCAATTTGTTTGTTTGTAATACCTTATTGTGTTATAACGCTATAACATATATGTAAATGTCATAACGATATAATTGTTAGCAGTGGTTACCTATAATTAGATAAACATCAACCACGGATGTACATAGAATTAAGAGAATGTAAGATGTACCTATTATCTGTTGGTGATCCTAAATAAATAAAATAAAAAAAAGTTAAACATAAAAACATAAACATTGGACTTAAAACAATAAAAGTGCAATCTGAAACACTTAGAGTTATAAGAAAATATTAAGATACAAATGTGAGATTTAATTAGTAATGGAGAATTTTGGTATGTTTTTCATTTGTTGTGTCTCTTTCACACTTGTGAAATTTTCATATAATAGATGTTCTGTTGCACACTTTGTTACTTTATTTAAGAAAAGCACTATTATGTATACAAAGTTATTTGGCTCAATGCTAAAAGAATTACAAATTTACTGTTTTTATATTCATTAGATAAATGTGTTTAAACACACTGGTATGTTCTATCAACAGAGTATAGCCTAAGTTGGATGGGCCAATCACAACTATTTAGAAATAGTGGTTTTATTTTATATAGACCTTATTATTTGAGCAATTCTTTTTATTTTTGCCACTAAAATGAAATATGAAAATATGGGTAAATTTTATACTATTAAATAGTAGAAGAAATGTTCTGCTCAGAATCACGAGCTGATTCCATTTCCGGCGAAAAAAAAAAAACTGTCCCAAAAATTTCAAACGTATTTCGAATATCCTCTTGTGTTACCGCCATAGAAGGTGTATGGAAAATAGTAACACAATAGGAAAAAAGTCATGGGACACTTTTTTTTTCGACGGAAATGGAATCGGCTTGTGATTCTGAGTAGAAATTACTATTTCTACTCAGAATCACAATTTTATACTTAAAATTTACCTAAAATTTCATATTTCATTTTAGTGGCAAAAATAAAAAGAATTGCTCATATAATTTCTATATTAATTAGCTTCTTTATTCTATTTTAAAGACAAACGGGTCTTAATCGCGTAAACTTACGTTTAATTATATCCTGACATTTTGGGCATGACATTACACCCGTGGTCGCAGGACCGTTCTTGAAAGGCAATTTAGTATAGCATGCAGCTTCCATATTTTATTTGTTTGTGGTTTAATACTTTATTTCGTCCGTGGGTGGATGTTGGTGGTGGCATTGGACAGAGAAAAATGGAAAGAGTTGGGAGAGACCTTTGCCAACAAGGGCACACAAACAATACTATATATAAAAAAGACTAAAAGTGAATATTGTATTGTGTTGTCTGAAATAAAGGCTATTTTATTTATTTATTTATTTTTATTTATAGTTTAATGCTAAAATTGCAGTTATTGCTTGAATTTCAGGTACAAAATGATGAACTACCAAAATACCTGTGTGCGTACTGCCTCATGCTGCTCCGCAAGAGCTCACACTTCAGGCACCTGTGCCGGAGCACCCAGGACCTGCTCATGTCAGAAATGCGGAAAAAACAGGTAATTTAAGATTTTCATCTGACATGGTCAAAGCCCGAACAGCGGGAGCAAAAATGCATTCATCACCGCTCCCGACCCATGGCCCAACCGCTATGTCCGACTGGTTAGGCCACAGGTAAATAAAACGATCAATATTCCAACCGATTGTCCTACGAGGAAGTTAGTTTACCCATGGTCCAATTGGTTGTACCACGGTACACAAAATTTATTGGTAGTCCAATTCTAGAACATATATTTACGTATACTAGTTGGTCAATTGCCCCTCAGTTGTACTATGGGTCATAATTACATGACAGTAAAAAAAAAGTAATCTGTCAGTTGAACCACGGATAATTTTACTTACCCGTGGCACAACCAGTTGGACATAGCTGTTGGACCACGGGTTGGGACCGTTCATCACTAGTCCTTAATTAAATCGTCGGTTGACAAGCGAAACTCACTAAGTAACAAATACCTACTTGAAATGAAGCTTGTATCTCGCTTCTGATTTAATACTGACATAAGAGGTTGCTAAGAGTAGTGACAGTTTTATAGTGAGTTTTGCTTGTCATTCGACGAAATATTGACATCTATTACATACCAATTTTTTTTTATTAATAATTCATTGATCAAACTTATTATTTTAATTTCTCGTGGTAGTTCTACTTTTCTAGATATCAAATTATTTAAGATTTTTTAAGTTGAAACGGCAACGTGTTTAAATTCTGATATGTATTATGAATATTATAGGTACCTAACTATATCCAGCAGTGGACGTCAATTGGCTGATGATGATGATGATGATGGAGATGATGCCTTGAGGATATAAATCTAAAAAGTGCACTTTCAACTTTTGAATGATATTCCAGCTGGGTTTTAATTTTGGTTTCGTTTGTCGATAGAAAAGTCGATATTTAACTAAGCACTAGTGAAAAGTGCATTTTTGCTCCCGCCATCCAGGCATTCACCATGCCAGAAGTCATTATTTTTAAAATTTTGTAGTGTAATTGAGCTCTTTGGAAGGTGATCAAGAGTGGAAGGCATCCAACCAAGCGCTTATCTGCCCCTAACAATGGACAGCGAATGATAATTTGCATCTCGGTACTGATGTTTCTAACATCGTTGGCGCGATCTAATTCGGAGTCGGCGCCATCTCTTGGCAACTTAGTGTACTATACACGGTGCCCATGAGGAAGGGGAAAAAAAACAGCGACTTTCTGACCAAATTTGAAGTTAAAAATGTCATATCGTTTTAGCCCGTCACGCTATGATAAACGCATTTTAGGAAACGATTTTGTTACCATGTTGTCTTAGTCTTGTCACACTTAATTGACAGACATCAAATGAACAAAAAAAAAAACTTTAATAACCTAGCAAATGAAAAAAAAAACGTTTAAAGTGCATTTTTTGCGATAGTTTCATTAATAAAATCCTATTGTTGTGTATTGAGGAATTCAAAACATCAAAAAAAAATTTTTTTTTTGCAGATTTGATCAAAACTCACTTAACATTTTTTGCTTCTTTTAGTCTCAGGAATATGCTGTTAAAATGTTTCCCTTTCCTCACGGCCACTTGTATAACTATATTTTTTTATTTCAGTTGACCAAAGATGGTATTCACAGACTCCGCGCTGAGCATCGTCCCTTCAAATTGTCATTAACTAAACTCGAAGTTACCTCCCATACTCCTACCAATTACAAACCAAAACATTCTCCCGATGATTCTGAATTTATAGACGTTAGTAAACCAAATGTAACATTAAAAAGTAATAAAATACCTTATATCGTTGTGGGGGCAGTGGATAGTACGATAAAGGATGTTGAAATGGATGTTATAGAAATCAGTGATGATGAATCGGTTGCAACGGAGAATGAAGTCAGTAATGCGAAAGCAAACATGAAAGTGATGACTATTGAAGTGAAAGAGAACCAATTATGTATTAATGTCGCTAAAGATAATCAAAAACCGGCTAGTGTTAAAGTAAAGATGCAACGAAGATTTTATAAAGCAAATTATAGCAGTAAGGGAAGATTGCCAGATGATGATGAAGTGTATGTGAAAAAATATGACTTTAAATTGGTTCGTTTAAGTCAGGTAAGAAACTTGGCCCTTATTTATTAATGTCTTGTAACTTAGCAAGCCAATAAGTATCTATTACTATTTGTCTATAAATGCTTTTATAAGAGAGAAAGGGATAAACACTACTTGACATCATCAGCTTATCATCATCATCATCCAATTTAAGAGCTAGGCTCTTGTCGGTGGAGTAATTTCCATCTTATTCTACATTCAGCTTTTCCTTTGACTTGTTGATATGATGAAACATTTAACTTTTCTTTTACTTGGTCCATATAAGTCCTCCTTGGTCTTCCTCTTTTCCTTTTTCCTTCTATTTTTCCCTCTATAATAGTTTTTATATATTCATCGTGTCGTATGAGATGACCCAACATTCATCAGCTTATATAAGGTCCTAATTTATTAGATGCAGATATTTTTACAGCTGATAGTACTCGGTCTCTGGAGTATATTAAATCGTGAAACATTATAGCTTTTACGATGTTTTTTTGGAGAAAATGGAAAAACAAATTTGCTACGTAAAAACAACCTGTTTATGTGATTAGTAAATGAAAACTCATTTAACAGATTCTAGTACCTCTTTTACGTAACACTTAACTGGAACTGCCCACTTCACGTCGATAAATTAAATACTTGATTGTCAATGTCATATTATTTTCCGTTGGATTGTGTCGTTTGATGACATGACAGACAGTGTTATTGTGACATGTGATAATGCACATGATGATTTTTTTAGACGAAATTATAATTAATTTTTTGTTAGGAAAATGAAATTAAAACAGTTACATGAAAAGATTTCTTAAGTTATATTTAAAGTTTTTAAAGTATCATGTGTTAAAATATCTGCAACTACTAATAATAAGGTCCTAATTTATTAGTAACCAGTATTTATACTTTTTATCATATACTCTACTCAATCAAAAATTAAGAATAAACTTGACGAAAAACCCGGTCCCTAAAAAAAATCATTCAAAAAATGTGATAAAAAGTATTGGAAATTATAAATATTAGATGTCATATACCAAAGAAAAACGACCAAGATCACCTATGTCCGAGGTGGGGATCGAACCCACGTACTCAGCTTTCGCGGCTGATGCCTGTACCCCTCGGCCACTCGGTCTTAATGTCGCAATATGTTCAATATTGGAAATGTTAAAAAGTATTCAAAAAATATATATGTTTTTTTTGTGGAATTTGACATTATGTGTCATAATATTTTTTGTTTATTTTGATGTCTAGAATGCATAGTTAAAATCCATATACATATATATGTGTCAACTAAAATTCATGACCATTTTTGAAAGGCAATTTAGTATCGCGTGCGGCTTCCATGTTTTATTTGTTCATAGTGTTGTATTATTAATTGAGTCAGCCTCCGTAGCCTAGTTGGTAGTGACCCTGCCTACGAAGCTGGAGGTTCCGGGTTCGAATCCCGGCGAGGGCATTATTTGTGTATTTATTTATCACAAATATTTGTTCCTTGGTCATGGTTGTCTATGTATTTAAGTATCTATATGTATCTATCTATTATATATATCGTCGCTTGGTACCCACATCACAAGTCTTAATTGAGCTTACCGTGGGACTAGGTCGATTTGTGTAAGATGTCCCAAGATATTTATTTATTTATTAATTATTATATGCAGGAAGAGCAGGTAGCAGAGATAGCAGAGCGAAGAGAGACGGAGCGTTACCGCGAGAGCGAGATGAAGTGCCAGCCGTGCGGCCTCGGGTACTACAACGCTGAGAGCTACAACACACATATGCAAAGACATACCCCGGTAAGCTCACATCAGCATTTCTGTCCACTGCTGGGCATAGGCATCTCCAAGTCACGTCAAATTATTATTATTTATTTATTTATGTAAGCTTTATTGCACAATTAATGAAAAAAGTACAATTGGCGGACTTAATGCCTTATGACATGCTCTACCAGTCAACCATTAAATTATTTTGAGCTTACCGTGGGACTAGGTTGATTTGTGTAAGGGTAAATCCACGACAGAGAGAAAAAAGTGAAATTTTTGATGTCAGAATTTTAAGAATCTGTTTATGGGGTAATATTCTACGGCTAAATACGTTACATAATCCGATATATTTTTTTAAATAAACTAACTTTAACACCATATGCCATTTTTTTTAAGTTTTAACAATTTATCTTTTGAGATACATGCAAAAACCGAACTAATCAACTGTCACAATATGTTAAAGGGATTTTTTAAACTACAAAAAGTAGGTTAGATTTTTTTTTAATCCTTAAAAAACATAATATTCAAAAAATCAAAAAAAAAAAAAAACCGTATGTCTTTTTTGCCAGAAAAAATAAAACCTTCATTTATATCCCAAAAAATCAACAGATCCTGTATAAGTTTACTTCAGTTACTTAAACTTCTTATTTCCATCACTAACTATAGGTATAAAAAAAAGTACGTTTCTTTCGGAGGTAACAAAAGTTACTATTTTGTTGAAACGCAAGTTACCAATGTTTTGAATTTTTATTTCCGTAATGGAAAAAAATATTAGGATTCTCTTTTGCTACATTAATATACCTTAACTCTTTACTTACACGATTTCAGTTAGAACAGAATTCTTAATCAATAACGAACTAAACATATCGTATTTAAATGATGCCTCAAAAACCCATTTTGGTGTACTGAGGCCAGGTACTAGTTACGTTCCAAGTAATTTCCACCTTAGTTTAATGAAATTAAACTGTACTACCTGTGCCGCCAGCAAAAAAGGATCTTAAGTATTAATCAAGCCACAAATAACATTTGTTTGACAACTTAGCGTTCTAAATGTAACGCAAGTTACCATGGATTTACCCGTAAGATGTCCCAAAATATTTATTTATTATTTTACTCTTTATTTATCTTTCTTCATAAGTTAGGTAATTTATAATATGATAATAAAAATAAAATACATTAAAACATACAAAATCAATACAAAAAATACTATAAAAAACCTAACCTAGGGTGCCGCCGGCAACGTAGCGGGCCCAAGCTGCCGGTGGTTAGGGCTGCAGAGAGAGGAACCGACGGACTATCCGCGCCGTGTCCAGGATTACCGCCGCGCCATATTATTATTATTTATTTTCATTTAACGTAAATCAATAAAAACACCGTGTATAATTATTTTTTTAGTGCAGATGGTGCCTTTTTTAGGCGCTAGTGCGAGAAGTGGCTCATTTTACGTCAGGTCCAAAACTTCGGAGGGCCATCTGTACTAGAAAACGTCGTACGAGACACGTGCAAAAACGAAATTCGTAACTCGTGTCGATTTAAAACACTCCCTATCGGTCGTGTTTTAAAACATCGCCGCTCGTTTCGAATTTCACGTTTTTCGCACTTGTGTCGTAATGTACTATTTTAGGCGCTAGTGCGAGAAGTGGCTTATTTTACGTCAGCTCTAAAACTTCGGAGGACCATCTGTACTAAAAAACGTCGTACGAGACTCGTGCAAAAATGAAATTCGTAATTCGTGTCGATTTAAAACATCGCCACTCGTTTCGAATAAAATTTTTCGCACTTGTGTCGTAATGTACTATTTCCTTTTTAGAGAATGGGTCAGCATCCCTGTAAGCTTTGCGGTTTGCGCTTCCGTATGAAGAAACAAGTTCAAAAACACGAACTAAACCACGCACAAAAATTCCTTTGCATGAAATGCGATTATGCTTGCAGAACGAGGTAAGTTAATAAAGTTATTTTTTTGCAGCCGTATGGTTTTTTGCTAACTCATATGATTGCGAAACATGTATGTGCTACGTAAATGGGTATACATAATGACTGCAGCTTCTAAAGAGCTAGCTTAGCTTGTAACTGAAACTAAGTTCCCTGATTTAATAATCCTGTCAGTTCTGCGACCATATGTAACATGGACGTCTAACGCCGGCTTAAAAATGCCCCCAAACACAATTGTTCAATTGTATGAGATGGGCAGGACATAGCGCTTTTCTTAACACTGCGCATATTTCGGCGCAACATCTTTGACAAATGTTTAGAATATAGCCAATTAAAACTTTGATGCACCAATCACAACTATTTTTAAATGGCGGTTTAAATTTTTATTGGCTGATATTGTAATTAATTATAATTACCGTGATGCATTGAAGCGGGGGTGACACTTGTCAACTAAAATTCAGGACCGTTTTTGAAAGGCAATTTAGTATGGCGTGCGGCTTCCATGTTTTATTTGTTCGTAGTGTCGGTTAATTTTTTTTTTCAATATTTAGTTATGGAATAAAAATGAAAATAAAAAACAATATTTAAGATGCTATAGTCTGCGCCTGAAGCACCTATTTGCAATGAGTGGATCCCTAATTTTAAAAGGAAGCCTACAGTTTACTTTTTAAGTTATTTTTGTAATTCTTAAATAGTATTAGGTATATACTTAGATAGATGTTGTAAGAGCTTATTTTAGAGTATGTAACGTTTGCCATAATAGTATAAGCGGAATAGGAAGAAACCACATTTGTTTGATGATACTTTAAAAAAAGTGTAATTGTTATAAAAACATTAATAAATAATAATAAAATAAAAGTCTTTGCTCGGCATATTTTGCAGGTGTATAGTAAGAATCAATTAATATTTACTAAATTATTGCTACATATCGTCGGTTGACAAGCGAAACTCACTAAGTAACAAATACCTACTTGAAATAAAGCTCGTATGTCAGTTCTGATTCGATAGTGACATACGAGGTTGCTAAGAGTAGTGACAGTTTTTATAGTAAGTTTTGCTTGTCCGACGATTTGTCGCTGGCGTATAGTTCTCTAAAACCCATACACCTGCAAAGTATGCCGAGCAAACCTTTTATATCTCATTTCATACTTTCTGTAGGTAAAATTGAATTTCGATTTCGATGGATTTTGTATATCATCATCATCATGTGTTGCAGGGGCCAGGTGAAGGCTCACCACGGGAAGCATGAAGGAAAAACTTACGTATGTCCACATTGTCGTATGATATTTACGTGAGTATTATATTTTATTTTATAGCCATTATCAAAAAAATATATGTATACTGGAGTTTCCTAAAATTGTACAGCTAATAGGGATGATGACTGTAGTTAAAATAAATTATTTAACATTATGCACGACATAATACACGAAGAAATTAATTCTAAGATGTAGATTGCAGTAATTTTTATACAGAACTTCTATTTAATAAATTGAAAAGAACTTAAAAAGTAGGCTATTTGGCAGTACTCAAACGTGACATCACTTTTGAGTATTTCATATAAAATTCCACAGTGGTGATCGTTTTGCCAGTTCGAAAAAAGATGCTGATTTGACTTGCCACTCGTCAAGTCATCATGCTACATGTCAAATAATTAAGGATGATCTAGGAACAAATGTTTGTGATAAATAAATACACAAATAATGCCCTCGCCGTGATTCGAACCCGGAACCTCCAGCTTCGTAGGCAGGGTCACTGGGTCAAAATTATTTTCGTTGTCTTAATTTGTGTCCCTAAAAAACGTGACGCAGTGATATTTGTATGAGATGATGTTTTGTTTTCAATTTCTGATGTATGGATTATCTAGCGTGAAAAAGAAAAGTGCACCGGATTTTTTTTACATACTGAGTCGAAACAGTAACTAAAAGTGTGACAGAGTGGTATAAAACAAGACAATGAAAAGAATTTTGACCCCACTACCATCTAGGCTACGGAGGCAAAAATGACCTAAAAATATTATTATTATTATTTAATTTATAGGCGAGCAGCTATTCAGCTGATGAGCTTATGTCGCAGTGTCCAGTAAATATTATATAGTTCAAAGTTTGTAAATTTTTATCACATCACTAGTAACTTCAGTCTAATTCATTGTTTAAAAGCCACGTGTCCAATCTATTTTTAAATACATTAACCAAAGGAGCAGTCACAACACTATCTGGTAAACGGTTCTAAGTAGCTACGACACGGTTGGGCAGCGAGTTAAATGCAGCTTTTGTACACGTGGGAGTGCGCACAAATTTTAGGCTGTGACCTCGGGTCTCTCGGCTGATGGTTCTTTTAGTGATTACCAGGGCCCGTAATTTTCATGCCGATGACATCAATTTGACGTAACGCTCCATTTAGGGTGATCCGAAATAGTTATGTCGTTTATTATTAATCATTAGTCGTCAATCATTTTAATCATGTACAAATAACTTCAAAAGTTGTATATTTGCACGTGAAATAAATAACGCCTACTTGATACGTGAAACATAAATAAAACTATTTGATTTGTTTTTATACATACATTTTTTTTAATGATATCGTTAACACATTTCAATAATTACGTAGAAAACAGGATTCCTCTTTAACGTACAGCACGTATCAAGTAGGAATTATTTATTTGATACTACTTTTGAAGTTATTTGTACATGATTAAAATGATTGACGATTAATGATTAAAAATGAACAATAAAACTATTTCGGATCACCCTAAATGGAGCGTGACGTCAAATTGATGTCATCGGCATGAAAATTACGGGCCCTGGTGATTATATTGTGAATGTCAGGGAGGTTGATGGTTGATGTTTTTTTACTCGTGAACCAGGCACCCCTCAACGCATATGAACCACATTCGTATCGCGCACCCGGCGCTTAACTTGGCGTGTAAAGAGTGTGGAGAAAGCTTCATAGGAGAAAATGGTCTGCGGTCACATATGCGGCGGTCCCATGGCCAGGTGAGTCCTAAACGGCGAGTGTGGAGCCTGCTTCATGCGGGACATACAGGGTGTAATCGTTAAGTGTGGCCAGACCATAATTCCGTAAATATGACAGATATCAGAAAACTTCCAACTGATATCGAAAGTACGTTACCCAACTAGTAAAATTACCACAGATGTCATATATACCATAGATCAAGCAAACGTATCTACTTAGCGTGTCAAATGAACTCAGTGAAATCCACTGAGTTGACCGTATTTAATCGCAGCTTGCAGCTTTCGGGCGTCAAATTTTGTAAGTTGAAGTGAACAAAAACATTAATAATGCCTCCTTACGTAATATTAATTGCAACAACACAAAAAAATATGAATACTCAAGGGCCTGAGACATATTTAAAATCATAGGCAAGTAACAACTTCAGTACAAAATCTGACACGCTCGGCCGCCATACAAATGAATGAACTTGGTTCTTCTATCCAAATCTAATTCTGTGAAAATTACACTAATAACTTTTTTGAAATAAAATCAGATATATCTCAAATATTAACTTCAAACCCTTCCATACATTTAGTACGTAATCGTTGATTCAAAGACTAGTGTAATACGAATATTTTTTTATTTAAGAATAAATGTTAGATTAATTATTTCATAAACGGTAGTATTATTTTACAATGTATTCGTGCAAATAACGAATCTCTAACAGTTTTATCTTTTACGACACCCGACTTTCTTTAAGGCTGTAAGGCCTGTAAGTCGTGATACTAAATGTATGGGAGCGTTTTAAGTTAGTATTATTAATATTACTTCATCTATTTAGAAAAAGTTATTAATGTAATTTTACTCGTTGGGTAACGTACTTTCGATATCAGTTGGAAGTTTTCTGATATCTGTTATATTTACGGAATTATGGCCTGGCCACACTTAACGATTACACCCTGTATAGATTAGGGTGCTTCTTATTTTTGCAATTTTGTAGGATGTTCGAACCAATAAAGAAGCTCTTTGCTCTCCCGATTGCAATTTTCTATGGGGCACCCTCTCATTTTGTTATTGATAAGTAAACCATATTTGTTTTATTTTTCAATTCTAACAACTATGGTCCACAAGTTTAACTCGTAATTAAGCATCAATGGAAATATTTTTTTGTTTTATCTAAGTTTTTAGGGTTCCGTAGCCAAAATGGCAAAAACGGAACCCTTAAGATTCGTCATGTCCGTCTGTCACAGTAACGAAATTTGGTAAGGATATGTGTTGTATGAACCGCTACAGGATTATGATACTAAATTGTAAAAAAAACCATTGGGGTGGGGGCCCTCCAAACATGTAACTGAGGGATAAAACATTTTTTTTAGTTGTATATAAGCGTGTGGGGTATTAATAGAAAGGTCTTTGAAAATGATATGAAGGTTTATAACTCTCATTTTTATTTAAGCAAATCGTTTTCGAGATATCAGCTCTCAAAATCTGAAAAATGTGTCCCCCCTCTATTTTTTAAACTACGCGATATAAAATTCTGAAAAAAAATATATGTTATGCACATTAATAAACTCTATCAACGATTTTTGGTTTGATTAAATTATCTCCTATAGTTTTTGAGGTAGGTTGATTTAACTGTATTTTTTAATAATAAATTGATAATGGTACGGAATCCTTCGCGCGCGAGTCCTACTCGTTCTTGGCCGGTTTTTTTATTACTTCGGTAGCGACCCCTAATTTTTGTTTATAATAATAATTGAAAAAAAAAATCTGATTTACTTATCAAATAACAAAATGAGAGAGTGCCCCATAGAAAATTGCAATCGGAAGAGCAAAGAGCTCCTTTATTGGTTCGAACATCCTACAGAATTGCAAAAATAAGAAGCACCCTAATGTAGATAGTTCCATTCCACGAGAGTTGAGGTCACGCATAAATCAACATGTCATGTAAATACATGGGGAATTTGAAATTAGTGTTCTTTTTTCGTACTGACAACAAACCCAATTGCAACTGTAAGATTGACCAAAAAGTTTGTTCAAGGGATTTGCTTCAATATTTTGACGCAAGTCATTCACTACATTTCACTACATTTTTTGTAATTAGTACTTCATTTGGATGTGTGTATAATCATTCCCCTCAACTCTGGTGAAATTACCTATACCGGGTTCCTCACGTAATTTAAGTCAACAAACTACACGTCATAGTGCTCGCGAGCATTGCGAAAGATTTTAATACTGTATCCCTGACCATATTTAGAGTCTTTAATGTTCTATAAATTTTCCTGGATTCGGCTTGGTTTCAGAGATCAACCTTGTTTCGAAATAAGTTTTCCGACGTAATTCGTCATAAAACTTCTTTTTGATTACAATGCTGCCACAATGTGTTTTAATATCACCATCCTTTTTCCTGACAATCAAAAAATAAGATCAGACTTAACGAAACAACCTGTCAATAAAATAAAAGTAAGAAATGAAACATTCCAACAAATTATTGTTATGTTAAAAAGTACTGATAATGTTAAAAAGCGGTCAACAAATAAAAAAAAATTCTGATGCCTGTACCCCTCGGCCACTCGGTCTTAGGTCTTAGTCTCGGTCTTTACTAAGACCGAGTGGCCGAGGGGTACAGGCATCAGCCGCGAAAGCTGAGTACTTGGGTTCGATCCCCACCTCGGACATAGGTGATCTTGGTCGTTTTTCTTTGATATATGACATCTAATAGTTATAATTTAAAGAGATTGAATGACGAAATATTCATTCATTCATTCATTTATTCATTGCAATCCATGGTATAATAGGTGTTACAATTAAATAGATCAACATGGACCCTGAATAGGGTATAGCAATTGTCTTAAGAACTAAGTGTCTTACATATTATATACAGGGTGGAAAGGGACGACGTTCCTTCCCGCTACCTACCGAGTCTACCGACCATTACGATGAACTTGTAGTATGGGACCAACATCGAAATATAAAAAAAAAATAATTAACCCCTCATACAAAGTGAGTGATTAGTTAAATTTCAATAGTATGGAAAAGTCAATTTTCCATTTACGCTTTCGATATTGGTCTCATACTGAAAGTTCATCGTAATGGTTGGTAGACTCGATCGGTAGCGGGAAGGAACGGCCCTTTCCACCCTGTATACCTAGGACTAGGATTATTTTAGACAATCTTATGTTAACAAACAAAACTATACTTGACATCAATTTATTTACAAACTTTTAATTACAATTCCATCAAATTTTCCTGTTTTATTCCTGTTCTGTGTTTATTTTCTGCTCTGATTTCTTATAGCATGACATTGACATTTCCTTTTATTTATTATATTTTTATTGTTTCTTTACTTTTGTTTTTATATAAATTTGACATTAACTTAACTGCTAGAAACTAGAAATTAAAATTCAATGACATGCCAGTAGAATCATAATTTATATAGTACGCCATATAATGGTTGATTGTGACGATCTGTATCTACTAATGACTGTAACCTTATAATTGACCATAGTTATGCAGAAAACAACCAACTTTGTTTTTTTGACAATCTGACTTAAGCTTTAACACATTGAGTTTGGTCGCGTTCTGCATTGACAAAAAATCGAAGTTGGTCGTTTTCTGTATAACTACGGTCAATTATTACTCACATTCAAACAATAAACTATTTGTATTTGTATTTTGTAAAAAAACTCTAACAAATAAAAAAAAATCTAGTACATCAAGCCCCGTTTCGAGTGCGACAAGTGCCCCGCCAAGTTCGTCACTCACGAAGCGTTGGTCACTCACGGGAGCGCCGACGACCATCGCGGCCTCAAGCCGTGCGAGCAGTGCGGCGAGAACTGTGCGAGCGAGACGGCGCTCAAGGAACATGTGGCTGAAAAACATGGGGAGAAACAGGAGAATTACCCGTGTCAAGTGGTAAAGTATTCACTGGTGTACAATATTTGTGCTAAATAAATACACAAATAATGCACTCGGGATTCGAACCCGGAACCTCCAGCTTCGTAGGCATGGTCACTACCAACTAGGCTACAGACGTTGTTGCCCATTGCACTTCACACACACATTTATCAGGCTTATCCATTGGCCTGAACAGGTAATGTATACGAATACATTTTATTATACACTTTACAACGTCATTCACTCGGCGCTGGTCACCCACTCAGAACCGGTCACCCACTCGGCGCTGGTCACCCACTCGGCGCTGGTCACCCACTCAGAACCGGTCACCCACTCGGCGCTGGTCACCCACTCGGCGCTGGTCACCCACTCGGCGCTGGTCACCCACTCAGAACCGGTCACCCACTCGGCGCTGGTCACCCACTCGGCGCTGGTCACCCACTCGGCGCTGGTCACCCACTCGGCGCTGGTCACCCACTCGGCGCTGGTCACCCACTCAGAACCGGTCACCCACTCGGCGCTGGTCACCCACTCGGCGCTGGTCACCCACTCGGCGCTGGTCACCCACTCGGCGCTGGTCACCCACTCGGCGCTGGTCACCCACTCGGCGCTGGTCACCCACTCGGCGCTGGTCACCCACTCGGCGCTGGTTACCCACTCGGCGCTGGTCACCCACTCGGCGCTGGTCACCCACTCGGCGCTGGTCACCCACTCAGAACCGGTCACCCACTCGGCGCTGGTCACCCACTCGGCGCTGGTCACCCACTCGGCGCTGGTCACCCACTCGGCGCTGGTCACCCACTCGGCGCTGGTCACCCACTCAGAACCGGTCACCCACTCGGCGCTGGTCACCCACTCGGCGCTGGTCACCCACTCGGCGCTGGTCACCCACTCGGCGCTGGTCACCCACTCGGCGCTGGTCACCCACTCAGAACCGGTCACCCACTCGGCGCTGGTCACCCACTCGGCGCTGGTCACCCACTCAGAACCGGTCACCCACTCGGCGCTGGTCACCCACTCGGCGCTGGTCACCCACTCGGCGCTGGTCACCCACTCGGCGCTGGTCACCCACTCGGCGCTGGTCACCCACTCGGCGCTGGTCACCCACTCAGAACCGGTCACCCACTCGGCGCTGGTCACCCACTCGGCGCTGGTCACCCACTCGGCGCTGGTCACCCACTCGGCGCTGGTCACCCACTCGGCGCTGGTCACCCACTCGGCGCTGGTCACCCACTCGGCGCTGGTTACCCACTCGGCGCTGGTCACCCACTCGGCGCTGGTCACCCACTCGGCGCTGGTCACCCACTCAGAACCGGTCACCCACTCGGCGCTGGTCACCCACTCGGCGCTGGTCACCCACTCGGCGCTGGTCACCCACTCGGCGCTGGTCACCCACTCAGAACCGGTCACCCACTCGGCGCTGGTCACCCACTCGGCGCTGGTCACCCACTCGGCGCTGGTCACCCACTCGGCGCTGGTCACCCACTCGGCGCTGGTCACCCACTCAGAACCGGTCACCCACTCGGCGCTGGTCACCCACTCGGCGCTGGTCACCCACTCAGAACCGGTCACCCACTCGGCGCTGGTCACCCACTCGGCGCTGGTCACCCACTCAGAACCGGTCACCCACTCGGCGTTGGTCACCCACTCGGCGCTGGTCACCCACTCAGAACCGGTCACCCACTCGGCGCTGGTCACCCACGAGGTCTCTGGTCAACCATTCGGCGCTGGTCACCCACGAGAGCGCTGGTCACCCACTCGGCGCTGGTCACCCACGAGGGGGCTGGTCACCCACGAGGGCGCTGGTCACCCACTCGGCGCTGGTCACCCACGAGGGCGCTGGTCACCCACGAGGGCGCTGGTCACCCACGAGGGCGCCGGTCACCTACGAAGCGCTGGTCACCCACGAGGGCTCTGGTCACTCACTCGGCGCTGGTCACCCACGAGGGCTCTGGTCACTCACTCGGCGCTGGTCACCCACGAGGGCGCTGGTCACCCACGAGGGCTCTGGTCACCCACGAGGGCTCTCGTCACCCACGAGGGCGCTGGTCACCCACGAGAGCGCTGGTCACCCACGAGGGCTCTGGTCACCCACGAGGGCTCTCGTCACCCACGAGGGCGCTGGTCACCCACGAGGGCTCTGGTCACTCACTCGGCGCTGGTCACCCACGAGGGCGCTGGTCACCCACGAGGGCTCTGGTCACCCACGAGGGCTCTCGTCACCCACGAGGGCGCTGGTCACCCACGAGAGCGCTGGTCACCCACGAAGCGCTGGTCACCCACGAGGGGGCTGGTCACCCACGAAAGCGCTGGTCACCCACTCGGCGCTGGTCACTCTTCGAGTTTCATGTTTTTCGCACTTGTGTCGTAAGTGCTATTAGCAATTTAATATTAATTTTAAATTATAAAATTAACTCTAAAACTTAGATTTTATTGAAATTTAACGCTTTGATTGTCGTTACAAATCAGGTGGCTTATCTTATGATGGTCACCCGTTTGCCGTTTATCAAGCTACTCCTCACTTTCGCACTTGGTTACTTTTTAGCTACGAACAAATAAAACATGGAAGCCGCACGCCATACTAAATAGCCTTTGAAAAACGGTCCTGAATTTTGGTTGACAAATGTCACCCCCTCTTCAATGCATCACGGCATTGAATTTCAATGTCTACCTATAAAAATTTACACCGTCATTTAAAATAGTTGTGATTGGTCCATCAAAGTTTTGATTGGCTATATTCTATAAACATTTGCCAAAGATATTGCGCTGAAATATGCGCGGTGTTAAGAAAAGCGCTATGTCCTGCCCATCTTGGCACAATTGAACAATTGCTTTTGGGGGCATTTTTGAGCTGGCGTTAGACGTCCATGTTATATACGTATATGGTCGCAGCTTGTTAGAACCTGCGGCCCTACCGCGAAAAACGAAATTCGTAAATTTCGGATATTTGTCTCTCTCACTCTAATGATGCCTTCGTTTGAGTGACAGAGAAATATTCCTCGAAATATACGAATTCCGATTTTCACGGTAGTAGGGCTGACGGTTACAACCACAAACGATAAGGCCCAGCACACACGGTGAAACGCAACTGCAACGAAACTCTTTTGAAATTATAGGTTTGAAACCAGTTTCAAACGTTTTCCACACACGCCGCAACCTAAATGTGATGAAATTAGTCACAATCATTCCGATTTTGAGACCAGACAGACGTGCCCAACGGCTTATTGTATTTAAGAATAATTAAATAAACAAAATTATCAACTCACCTGTCATATTCATTATTTTTCCAATTTCAGCCCATGCTTTATCAGTCTCATTCCTGCGAGAATAGCCAGAAAGTGTTATATTGTACACAAGCAAGGATGTTTCTCGACGTCCAATACAAATTGAATATTTTTATTTTCATCGTCAGCCATTTTGTCGAACTGAATAGACGCGAAATCCGACACGAGTTTCCTGCACGCTGGTTTCAAAGCAACTGATCTGCAACGCGTTTCAAACCGGTTTCAAACTAGTTGCGTCGTGTGTTGTTTCTCAAAGGTATTTATGGCATAAACTCAAATGAAACTCAAAAGTAACTAGTAGTTGCAGTTTCGTTGCAGTTGCGTTTCACTGTGTGTGCTGGGCCTTACACGCTGAACCATCATAAGCTTACTGAGTAAAATTAATGTTTTTATCTGTGGCCACCTGTCAATAGTGTGAACCTTCGCCAATGAGACGCTGTAATATCTGGGTAGTTTCGTGCGATTATTCTGTCGTACCAATCAATTCATTACCATTCCTGGGTAGTTCTATGCGATTATTCAGTCGCAACAATCAAGTCATTACCATTCCCAAATTATTTATGAACTGCGTATAAATAGTGAAGTCATTTTCGATTATCTTATAGCAGACGCATGTTTGTCTGCTATTCTGGCATAATAGTCTCGTTTGCTTTTATAAAACGGTAAATAAAGTGGTGATGGTAATGAACAAAAAAAAACGCGTAACAAAATCGCATAGAAACACCGTTCTACATTAATGATGTCAAAATAATCTTTATTTATTTTGTAATCCATTACTATAAATTTAACTCACAAAAAAATTAACTTCGATATTAGTTTTGTAACGACAGTTAAGCATGAAATATTTACGTAAAATCACTGTTCTTGTTTTTATATTGCATAATCGCGTATTCTATCTGGATTAAATGATAAAAACATATTTTTTTAATCATCATTATCAGCCTATGTCAGTCCACTGCTATTAACTAAGCGTAGAGACGCATTAGGAGGTAAATGCCCATAATAGCCACGTTGGGCATGCGGATTGGCGATCGCAGTAATGTGTCCACTATGATGACGCTGCTGCCCATTATCAATCTTGTAAAATGGTCAGTGACACTTCAATCCCTTAGTCGACTCTTACGACACCCGCAGGAGGACTTGAGGTGGTGACAAATGTATTCTTACTGCCGTCACCACACGGAAATTTTATTTTTTTAATTACATAGCTGACATCGATGTTAACTTTTTTGTGAGATATTATTTGCTTCGGTTACCGCGAGGATTACACATGAAATAAAACTATGAAAATGGATAAACTCGATCAAATTTTCTCCATTGTCAGTCATCCGCAGACCACGAACCCTGTAAAGTGTTCGAAACGTCAGATTGAAGTTAAAATTAGTTAACCCTTAGGTGCATATGGTATCACACATTTTATTTCTGAAATGACTTATGTAAACAATTGATGCCAATTAGAACTCTGTTGCTCAGTGTGACAGTCGCAATTGATTACTTATTTCGACATGTGTCATTTCGGTCGTATCGTTTTTGATACTGTATGCACCTAAGGGATAATATACGCGAGTTTATCAGTTTTCATAGTTTTGTTTCATGTGTAATCCTCGCGGTAACCGAAGAAAATATTATCGCACAAAAAAGTTAACTTCGATATTAGTTTTGTAACGACAATTAAGCATAAAATATTTACGTAAAATCACTGTTCATGTTTTTATATTGCATAATCGCGTATTCTATCTGGATTAAATGATAAAAACATGTGTTTTTTTATATTTAATGCTTAATTGTCGTTACAAAGCTGACATCGAAGTTAACTTTTTTGTGAGAGTTAAGCTAATTGGGTGTCCTTAAAAGTGAAAATGCCCAAAATCGTGTATAATGTGAAATAAGTTAGTTTATTTTTAGGGTTGGTTAGGTATAAACCTTATATATGTTTTGGTAGGCTATTTATTGTTTTAGGAAGAATATAAAAATTGGTTCTCATTGTCCAGTGCAACAGATCGTTCTTCACGGCGACCTCGTTAGAGATCCACAATCGCCGCTCGCACTGCCCTCAGGAGGCGCGAGTGCGCGGCCCCGCGGGGCCGCGACGAGGCCGGGGGCGCGGCCCCGACCGGGGGGCGCGGCGGGGGCACGGCCCCCGGCCTCGGCCTGAGGGGCGCCCGCGCCGGCCCGTTCCCGAGCATATGAAGAAGATCGTGTGCGAGCAGTGTGGACGCAGGTTCCAGGTCGGTCATCTAATACTATTGGATCAAACGCAAACCCATGTTCGGAGTCTTTCCGGTGGACAATCTAAAAGTTAAGGCCTATAAAGCTTGATTTTCTTATGAAAGCCTTATCTTCATTAAGATGTTTTCCTTTTACATTGCTTTGTATGATAAAAATTATTACTATCTGTCCACAGGCTGTTAACTATCGACCACAGGAAAGAAAAAGTGCTCGTTCAGCTGAACTGTAGAGCCCCTCTTTCCTGTGGCCAACAGTAAGCAATTGGTAGGAGTGTAGTCGTAATTTTTATCATACGGTTCAATAGGAAAGGAGTGCCTTTAAATGACAATAAGGGTTTAATAAGAAAATTAACTCTCATAGCCCTTAACTTTTAAAATGTCCACCAGAAAGACTCGTAACATGATTTTGAGTTTGACCCTATTATCAAATCGCGATTAGAATGGGATTCGAAAGTACTGTTGACACAGCAGTGTATAAGTCAATCTATAGGATATCTTCATAGTTATAGTCATGTATTTACGATAGTTTAAGTGCAGAGAATTACAGACAATAGTTTAATTAATCACTCATTACATCTATAAACAACTATTTTCTTGGTAAATATTGTGTCATTTGTTGTGTCAACAGTACTCTCAAATCCCTTTCTGATCCCGGTTTGATAATACATTCTAAGGTCCGACCGAGATCTCGCTCTCGGTCTCGGTCTCGGCATTCTCGGCCAAAAATCGAGCCGAGATATCCCTCTCGGCTCTCAGCCGTGGCCGAGATTCGTAATGAGCTGTAATTGGCGAGCTTGACGCCATCTCGCGAACTTACTGCGATTTTATTGGTCTCATATTGACATAAACTGACTTCAATTTCACTTTGAAATGAACGGAAGGAATAATTTACAGTAAGCGACCCCTATCATACTATCGATAAAAATACCTAAAATTCGAATACCGATTTTTGAGGTACCTACATAAAAAAAAATCAAAAAATAAAGATATCCAAAAAAATGCTGTATTTAGTTTGACGTTGGACTTACTATAGGTATTTGCTAGGGATTTTTTTGTAATTTATACGTTTTTTATCCTTTCTACCAAGTCTCGGTCTCGGTCTCGGCCGAGAATCAAATTTATTCTCGGTCTCGGTCTCGGCCGAGACTAAAATACAGGTCTCGGTCGGACCTTACTACATTCTAATCATGAATGAGGGTTTTTGATACTTTATCTGCCGCTATGGGGAGGTGAGATGGCAGCACTGAGCGGGAGTTTTGACGAATTGTCAAAATAAATACGCGCATTTGATTTTCTATATATTTATAGGTTTATTTGTATTTGTGAAGTGTGTCATTTTACGTCAGGTCCAAAACTTCGGAGGGCCATCTGCACTAAAAAACGTCGCACGAGACACGGGTAAAAACCATTTTGCACGTGTCTCGTACGTGTGGTCGTGCATCATTTTTGCCGAAGTTTCTAAACGTCTCAATGTAATACTTCGTCATTTGTTTAAGGTACTGTGCCTCCTTCAAATGACAAAGTACCACATTGTAACGAATAGAAACTTCGGCAAAAATTATGCCACCAAAATTAGGCGGTTGAAATGCTCAGATATTCACCCACAACTCAAAACAAAAACAAATAGTAAAACAATTTAAATGAGTTACACCAAAGAACAAATAAAACATGGAGGCCGCACGCCATAGTAAATTGCCTTTCAAAAACGGTCCTGAATTTTAGTTGACAAGTGTCACCCCTTCTTTAATGCATCACGGCAATGAATTTCAATGTCAACCTATAAAAACTTAAACCGCCATTTAAAAATAGTTGTGATTGGTCCATCAAACTTTTGATTGGCTATATTCTATAACCATTTGTCAAAGATGTTGCGCCGAAATATGCGCAGTGTTAAGAAAAGCGCTATGTCCTGCCCATCTTGGCACAATTGAACAATTGTGTTTGGGGGCATTTTTGAGCTGGCGTTAGACGTCCATGTTATATATGGTCGCAGAGTTACACATAATATAAAAAAAATGTCTTTATTTTTTTATGTGTGTCGGCAGTGTAAGGCGAATCTGGAGCTTCACCAACTACATCATTCGGGCGTCAAACCGTTCGTGTGCAGCAAGTGTCCGAAGGCATTCTTCACCGAATCCTCACTTACGGTATGTTCTTGTATTCTGGCCAGTTCTGTCAGCCTCCGTAGCCTATAGTTTATAACGTATTTAAATTCCAATACACGTCAAACCAAACTACCAAAAACTACCAAAGATGGCGAAATGTCACGCTGTCCCATGTCATTACCATTGTGACGTTTCAGAAGGGTCTATATCGAATCGCATAAAAGTATTGTTCCGAATATTATGTCGCATAAGAATTTTACGCCAAAAATTGTTTCGCCGAATTATTGTTTCGCATATTTTTCATGTGTCGAAGTTTTTGCGCCTAAAGTTGTCTGTCCGAAACATTATTCATCCTAATGCTTATTGTGTCTAAATTCCTTTGCCGAAATTGTATTATGCATAAGTTTGATGATCCTAATATTATACATTCTAAAATTGCTGCTAAACATAACGCCTACTTAAATGAAATACGATCCGCCAACATGTCGACGGAGCCCCTAGCGGGGCTCCTATTTCCGCTCTCCGGGACAAAAGATACCTAACGAACCTATCCAGGTGCATTACATGATTTTGAAATGTTTTTGTTTTTCATGCGGGGGGCTTCGCCCCCCGAGCCCCCCTTGTGGGGGGCTCCGCCCCCCCTTATTTGGTCTTTCTCCTAGCAGCTGGTGCAGACTCAGTATTTGTATTGTAAAATGTCTAAGATTAATGTTTTAACCTAACTTAACCGTATCGGTTCTGCCCCTCTCGTTTTTCTGCAATCAGGTTATCTACAAATAGCTAATTCCATTTGATAGACGTGACAACTTAATATTGATGTAGTTTAAGTTAGTTTAAAACACTAGTGCTGTTATTTTAGCCACTCTAATAATAATGCGAAATATTTTTTATAACAAACAATATTAGTAATATTATTACATTTTAGATAATTTAAAAATCGGCATACAATTATTCGGAAAAACATACTTTAGGACTTCTATATGTGTAAATTTAAGATATGTTTTAATATTAAATTAAATTAGATTAGTAGTAAAATGTCTAAAATCCTAAAATTACAAATTTTCAGTACATCAAAATGTCAAAATGATAATGGCATATTCATATCTGTCAGCCTCCGTAGCCTAGTTGGTAGTGAACCTGCCTACGAAGCTGGAGGATACACAAATAATGCCCTCGCCGGGATTCGAACCCGGAATCGGATCCCGGCGAGGGCATTATTTGTGTATTTATTTATCACAAATATTTGTTCCTTGGTCGTGGCTGTGTACGAGTATGTATCTAAGTATCTATACGTATCTATCTATTATAACTATATATCGTCGCCTGGTACCCACACCACAAGCCTTAATTGAGCTTACCGTGGGACTAAGTTGATTTGTGTAAGATGTCCCAAGATATAAAAAAAACAAAAGATATATAAATATATATATTTATTTTTGTCAGCCTTTGTAGCCTAGTTGGTAGTGACCCTGCCTACGAAGCTGGAGGTTCCGGGTTCGAATCCCGGCGAGGGCATTCTTTGTGTATTTATTTATCACAAATGTTTGTTCCTTGGTCATGGCTGTGTAGTGTGTATGTATCTAAGTATCTATACGTATCTATCTATTATATATATCGTCGCCTGGTACCCACAACACAAGCCTTAATTGAGCTTACCGTGGGACTAGGTTGATTTGTGTAAGATGTCCCAAGATATTTATTTTATTTATTTATTTATTTTATATCTATTTATATATCTTCAAAAACAAAAGTTCTACTGAAAAAATCTGAATGTGATATGATATATTGTTGGCCGGTGCTGTAATAGCGACTACTTGGATTCTAGACACACGTCGAACGTTCAAAATAGCCGTTTAATATTGTGTATTTGCGCAGATACATTCGCGCATTCACACAGGTGAGAAACCCTACGACTGCCCCGAGTGCCCGCTTTCGTTCGTCGCGTTGAACAACCGCGATCGACATTATAAGGTGGTAAGTATTCTTCTACCTAGCGTTATCCCGGCCTTTGCCAGGGCCCGCTTTCCTGCTAAGGGGTGTACCGCTAAAAAATTTTAATGAAAAAATCGGGTCAATTTAGTTAAAAAGCTGTAATTTCTGGCTTTTATAATTTACTAGGAGGTCTTAAATTAGCTAACTTTGGTCCTTTTTTGTTGCTACTGCAATTTCAGTATTCACAATACAAGTTCTCCAGAACCCCTTCGAAATTTATTTTCCAAGCTCTTTTTTTTTTATTCCCCACTGCACAATTTCGTGTTCTGCAGAAGTGACCTGTATTTCTGGTTAATCTCCATGTTTTTTTTTAATATACCTCTACCTTGGGCGCAGTAATACTCTGTGAAAGGAATTATGTCACATATTATGTGAAATTTTCATGGGTCTTTAATCAATTATTTAATCCTATACAAATCTTAGTCTCTTTGGCATAGTTTTATGAAGCGAAATCAGTGCCAAAAAGTAAGAAGGATAGTATGCATAAGTCAAGGATATTTTAAGGACCACGGCAAGAATAGCCAGATATATTGACAACAGTCCCATAATTTAGAAAACTGCATACAAATAAAGAAAAAAATGTTTGTAAAAGATAGTTTGGAAGAGGTTTCGAAGAAGCTGTAATTTGAGTCCCTGATATGCAGTAGTGATACAAAAGTACTACAGTCAGCTAAGTTAAGACTTCCTGGTTAATTTCCAAAGCATGAAATTATAGCTACCTAACTATATCGGTCCAATTTTTTCATTTGAATTTGCCAGTTTTTTATCGGTACACCCCTTACATTTCCTCCACTTTGCGCGATTCTGGGCATCTTCTACTGTAAGCCCATTCACACTCATGTCAGCCTTCATGACATCTAGCCATCGCTTCTTTGGTCTGCCGCGGTGGTAAGTGTTCCTTCTAGAATACATCTACTTTTCCCGGGTTAAAATATCGTTAATTAATTACGAATCCGCAACAATTCCATTTCGTAGATAACTGAATGACTACCCAAAACATATCGTTGGTTGACAATTAAAACTCACTAAGTAATACCTTGAAATAAAGCTCGTATCTCAGTTTTAAATTATACATACTATAAACATAGTATGGACATACATGGACACTAGTTTCCAAGAAATAGGATTAAAAATAAACATCAATAAAACCAGGATTTTGACAATAACCAGGAACTCACCCAGCATGCACACAATCAAACTAAATAACACTCCCATTCAAGAAGTAAAATCATTTAAATATCTAGGCAGCATTATCAACAATGAATCGAGATGCACTCAAGACGTAAAAACACGCATATCAATAGCTAAAAAAGCATTTAATAACAGGAAAAATTTGCTCAAATCTAAAATAGCAACACACCTACAAAAACAACTGATCAAGACCTATATCTGGAGCATTGCCTTATATGGCTGTGAAACCTGGACTCTCACTCAATTAGACCGCGAAAAATTAGAAGCATTTGAAATGTGGTGCTGGAGGCGTATGAAAAGTATTAGCTGGACAGAAAAAAAAACAAACGAGGAAGTGCTTAATTTAGTCCAAGAAAAAAGAGCTATCTTAGCAACAATAGAAAACCGAAGAGGGAGAATGTTTGGCCACCTTGTACGACATGACAATTTCATCACAAATCTAATAGAAGGGCAGATAGAAGCAAGGAGGGGAAGGGGAAGGCCGCGAAGGGCGTATGTAGACCAACTGAAGGAAAAGGCGCAGGTCAGGTCGTACAAGGAGGTTAAGGAATTGACGGACGACAGAGGGAGATGGCGATTACTCCACCGACAAGGGCACAGCCCTTAAATAAGATGATGATGATGATGATGATGAAACATAGTATAAAATAAAGTCACTTTTTCTGTCCCTATGTCCCTTTGTACGCTTAAATCTTTCAACCTACGCAACGGATTTTGATGAGATTTTTTTAATAGGTAGACTAATTCAAGAGGAAGGTTTATATGTAGGTATAGTACCCGTGTGAAGCCGGGGCGGATCGCTAGTTGTAAATAAATATTATAACTGCTTGGGAAAAATTAAAAACACAAATCAAAATAAATAATTTGATTTGATATTCACAAAAAACCTGCCTCCATGAAATTGGCATCAATTTAACTTCTTTTAACGTTCTTTAGCGCCGTGTGGTGACGGCAGTAAGAATACATTTGTCACCACCCCAACTCCTCCTGCGGGTGTCGTAAGAGTCGACTAAGGGATTGATGTGTCACTGTCCATTCTACAAGATTGATGATGGGCAGCAGCGTCATCCTAGTGGACACATTATTGCGATCGCCAATCCGCTTGCCCAGCGTGGTGATTATGGGCATTTACCTCCTAATGCGTCTATACGCATAGTTAATTGAAGAAGCCTACGTCTAGCAGTGGACTATCAGAGGCTGATGATGAAATAAATAGCATGACTGCTTGGGAAAATTTTAAAACACAAATCAAAATAAATAATTTGATTTGAATTTCACAAAAAACCTGCCTCTATGAAATTGGCATAAATATAACTTCCTTTGCCCTATAGTGCATATTTACCCGCATAACCGGCCTTTTATAGGTACACCTAGGCCTCCGCGGCAAGTTCCCCTGCGAGATATGCGGGAGACATTTCACGACTCCATATTGCGTGCGTACACACGTGCGAGCCGTGCACGAGGGGGAGGGCTGGCCCAGGAGGGACAGAGGCCGAGGGGGGCCGAGGCCGCCAGCTGTGGGACGGCGTCACGCTGCGGCTGAAGGTCTGTCTTTTTCTTTTGCGTCAACGTGACTTTGGTTAGCGTCAATCACTTTTTTTTCTCACAGCCTCCATGCACAGATGTCATATATACCATAGATCAAGCAAACGTATCTACTTAGCGTGTCAAATGAACTCAGTGAAATCCACTGAGTTGTCCATCTTTAATCGCAGCTTGCAGCTTTCGGGCGTCAAATTTTGTAAGTTGAAGTGAACAAAAACATTAATAATGCCTCCTTAAGTAATATTAATTGCAACAACACAAAAAAATATGAATACTCAAGAGCCTGAGGACATATTTAAAATCATAGGCAAGTAACAACTTCAGTACACAATCTGACACGCTCGGCCGCCATACAAATGAATGAACTTGTTTCTTCTATCCAAACCTAATTCTGTGCCTCCATGGGACAACAGTAACATAGTTTGCTAGAAGAAAGTACCCTACACGCTCTACTATTAGTGGTCCCATCTTGGAAAGGCCATGTAACTGTCAAAAAATCCATTGTTTAGTGATTTTTAATGCTACAAACCTGTGATTTTAAGGGTGACCTAGAATAACGTAGCCATATCAACCAGTGACAAAAAAAGATATTGACACAAACATGGATTTAGCAGTATTTCTATACAGGGTGTAAGTCGAATACGGGCGAAGATCTTAACAGGTGTTAGTTTACGACATAATAAGTACATTCAAATAACTTTTACTTAAAATATGAACAACAAAATTTTCCATACAAAAAAATTCGACGCGCAATGTAGAGCAACATACGCGAGTTAAACTCTCGTTGACAGCTAATTTCAAAAGCAGATGACGTAACTACCATATCAACAATAACAAATGTTCGTACCTACATTGCTGCTCCGATAATCTGAAAACAATTCTGTGGGGTCATAATTAAGAGTAACTTTAATAAAACCTTGTAATCCATGATTACACTAATGAATCCCATGCCTTGATCGCCCGTATTACATTTAAACACTGTATATGAGAGGAGGCCTGTGCCCAGCAGTGGGACATTATATAAGCTAAAATATTATATTATATAAGGTCCTAATTTATTAGATGCCGATATTTTTACAGCTGATAGTACTCGGTCTCTGGAGTATATTAAACCGTTAAACATTATAGCTTTTACCATGTTTTTTTGGAGAAAACGGAAAAACAAATTTGTTACGTAAAAACATCCTGTTTATGTGATTATTAAATGAAAACTCTTTGAACAGATTCTCGTACCTCTTTTACGTACCACTTAACTGGAACTGGCCACTTCACTTCGATAAATTAAATACTTGATTGTCAATGTCATGTTATTTTCCGTTGGATTGTGTCGTTTGATGACATGACAGACAGTGTTATTGTGATATGTGATAATACACATGATGATTTTTTTTAGACGAAATTATATTTTTTTTTGTTAGGAAAATGAAATCAAAAAAGTTACATGAAAAGATTTCTTAATTTATATTTAAAGTTAAGGCGAGGTAAGCGTAGAATTCCCGTTTGTTTTTTTCAGTTTTCTTAATAATACTACTTCCTTATGAAGTAAAACTTATATATGTTACATTTGAGAACTTGATCTATCCCGCATTGATTAGTATTAGGTATTTAAACAAACTTCGCCCTATAAAAAACGATCCCAAACATAGGTCTAATCTCTGCATGAAAACTCATTTTGCCAAGTAACTACATAACTTTACCAAGAAAAAAATATATCAGAAGAAACGTCAAAGTCTA
>JALPQI010003629.1:0-92149 GCA_025490895.1 Thaumatotibia leucotreta | reverse complement strand
AAAATAATTTGATTTGTTTCGCAAACACTTGTTACAGTATGCTGTCATTCAAAATCTAATAAAACTCATTTAAATTAGTAAATTTCTGTGTCCACTTCCCTTTATCACATATTTTCGTTACGTAACATAAAATATACGTTACGTTTTGTAAAAATGTAACGTATTCGTAACATAAGTGTAACGTA
Organism: Thaumatotibia leucotreta; assembly: GCA_025490895.1. Lineage (NCBI taxonomy): Eukaryota > Metazoa > Arthropoda > Insecta > Lepidoptera > Tortricidae > Thaumatotibia > Thaumatotibia leucotreta. The sequence goes on along the minus strand of JALPQI010003629.1, from coordinate 91,964 downwards.
TATTTGAAAAAAGGTTGATTATCTTGGTAAATAATTGCAATCTGAACATAATAGTACATGCTACTGACGTTTAAAACTAAACCCTTTCGTATGAAAAAACAGCCGTTTAATAATAATCACTACTTACCGTGAAAATCACACTACCACTTTAGACGTGTTTTTCTAAAACTTTCGCCGCGTGCACTGTGACAACCATTTTTTAACGAATTAATGGGAGTGAGTGTGCTTATGGGTGTCGCCCTACTAGAATAAGAGTTCCTAGTGTCGGTAAACAAATTTCTACCAACATTGGCTTAAATATGACCTTAAAAAAGCGTTACGAAAGTATCGTAACGTAAGTTTGGAATTGGTGACCCAAAAAGTAAAGGGAAAGAAAACAGTAAAATTGTTCACATAACATAAGTCCTTAATGAACGAAGCAATCGTTTATCATTATAATTTGGTTTAAAAACAAACATTTAATGCTGACAAGTCTAATAATATAAAAAAAAAAGGTTTTAAGTACTCGTAGTCGAAAAAATTACTCGACTTTCGTTACGTTTTTGGCAGAAATATTTATTTATTAATTTTAAATAAAGAGCTAAATTAGCTATTTCATTTGATTACATGTAACTGAGCATAGGGGAATATTTTAAAATTGATCAGAGTTCTCTAGATGTTATCAGTTTTTTTTTATGAGCAAGACAAATTTTAAGCTCCGAATTCGTCAAAATCCGCGGCCTTACCCAAATATTATGAGACCTAATGTCAAATACAACCAAAAAAAAATTTTTTACTTTTTTTTTTTAGACTTTTTGCATACTTTTAAACATTTCCAGTACTTTTTATCATAATAACAATTTGTTATAATTATTTATTGTGAAGTTGTACGTTTTTTAGGGACAGGTTATTTCGTCAAGTTTATTTCCATTTTTTGATTGCCAGGAAAAAGGTGTGGTAATATTAAAACACATTGTTGTAGCATTGAAATCAAAAATAAGTTTTATGACGAGTTACTTCGAAAAACTTATTTCGAAAAAAAGGTTGATTATCTCTGAAACCAAGCCGAATCCAGGAAATTTTATGTAACATTAAAGACTCTAAATATGGTCAGGAAATGAGCATTAAAATCTTTTGGAATGCTCGCGAGCATTCTGTATGTGCCATACCTACTTAAACAAATGTGTTTATTTCCTTAGTGTCCATCTTCTTGCTTTCTTATCTCATGACACATTGATCCCAGAAGAAACATGCATATGTCTTTTTTGTAGAGAATTTTATTGTGGATTTCTTATGTACTAGAACGTTTTTTGCTACAAGCCACGATTTACGAGTTATTTACGAAAAATTAAAAACAAGGACCTTTACACCCTTCTCCCCCCGCTAGCTCCACCCCTAACCACCAGTACTTTTAGTACGTGGTTTAAAACACCATTCCCTACAACTATGCCAAAATTCGCTTATACACGAATTATTTCCCCCGACAGGCAGCTTTTGGTCTTCGTTAGGTGGGCTAGTACATGCATACGGTAATACGGTACGCTTACATACATACGGTATATAACGAGAGTCCGATAAAAGCCAGTAGCCGTAGGCGGAGGATAAAAGCCCGAAGCTATGTTTTCATCACAACCAAAAAATTCAGTTTTAAGACAAAATAATATTAAATAACGTACTTATATGTCTATAACTCCTTACTGGAGTTCACTTATCTGTAACTCCCTCGACGCATGCAAGCATTGGCACGCTTAGAAAGAAAGTGTGATGAAAAATAGTACCGTATAAGGCCGTTTAAGTGGGAAATGTCTCGGATGGCGTGTAATTGTAGGCCGAGGCGAAGCCGAGAAAGCAGAAAATATATTTTTCTGCTCACCGGCCGGCAAACAGCACATTGCCGGCCGCTGCACTAAACTAGGTTGCCGCCTGCCGGTTCCGTTGAGCAGAAAAATAGTATACACACCTCAGCCGTTAAATGAGAAAGCCTCGGATCACATGTTTGTCGGCCTCGGTTTCGCCTCGGCCTACAATTACACGCCATCCGAGACATTTCCCACTTAAACGGCCTAGGCATGTAATCTACTATTACGCGTGTTACTCACGTATTTTAAGACGATAAGTGCTCGACATTTTTACCGCACCGATTTCTCGATCAAGCAAGGCCACTGACCGCAGTCTTCGTCGCGCAGCCATGGTGATTGGCTCTTAAAAAAGCTTCTCATATACGGAGCAAAACAAGTCGAGCATTATTCGAATTAAAAACGGAATCATCATCAGCCAATTGACGTCCACTGCTGGACATAGGCCTCCCCCAGAGAGTTCCACAAAGATCGGTCGTGAGCTGTCCGCATCCAAAAACGGAATAACCCACGTGAAATATAATTTAAGTATAAATGTATTCTTATTTAACTGGCGTCACCACGAGGACACAAATGTAATCTACAATGTCGAAATTTTATTGCAGACGCACCCGACACAGACAGCATTCCTGTCATCCGTGGATCTCCACACGCAGTGCTCGTATCAGCTGATGATGCCTGAAGCCATCGCTATAGTTTGTGCCCCCAAATACAACGAGTAAGTTATCCTAGTCACATTTCATTTACTTAATATTTGTAAATTATGAATATTATAATATTATTAAATGATAATATTATTACTTTCGGTGGGAGGCAGGCTGAGTCCATACTGTACTTTAGTACTATTTATTGTACTGCGCCCACGTATTCAACCTTCGCATGTTCGAATCCATGCGAGAGCGATTATTTGTGTGCCTATCACTGATATTTTTTTCTTGGGCACCACAAGAGAGTTGGCGATTGATAGCTCTGCTATAATATCGATCAAAAGATATTCGCCGCCGTGTAAAGGAAAGAGTATACTCGCTAATTCGCTTTTGGTTGGACAAGTGCTATGGTTATGGTTATTTTTGTCTTTCAAATTTATGTATCTAAGTATTATTATCGTCGCTTAGTATCCACAACGCGAATCACAGTAGGACTAAGTCGAATTATGTAAAATAATTTATTTATGTATAATGTAGTACGCTACTTATAGAGGGTTAGATAGTCGATGGCCTCCAACCCGAAACTCATGCTAACTTCATTAGAATTGATATAGCTGATGTTAGTTTACCTTTTGACAGCCAAGAAGCGTGACACTGACGCCAGGCAATCGTGATTTTTAAACGAATTTTAACTTCACGGCGTCCCGTGTAATTCCTACTGCATTGGCGGTCAGTGTCGTCATTGGCGTCATAGTCACGATTTTCCGTCTATGGCCGACTGTGGTGGTCAAAAGGTTAAAACCAAAGAAAAAAATGTATAATGCATACTTGCAGGACGGGATTCTTCGCGCTAACGCCGGACCACGGCATGCAGTACATCGCCAACTGCCGCCAGACCGGCTTCCACCCGCACCCCGACGACCCGCCACTCTTCTACGTGAGTTCTCACAGTTTATATTTTGTTTATTTAGGATTACAAGTAAGGTAGAATAAGTCACAACAAGTATGTAATCATTATTAGTATGACCTACAACGGGATATTTACCAAGTGAATTGAAATGATTGAGCACCTTATCAAAAATATTGAGTTATACACGTAGGGTGGATCGATTTTTTTATTTTCGGGTAATCATAAAATAATCTTTACGAATCGATACTATGCGACTAGAAAAACAAAAAATGTTATGACCATTTTTGGATATTTTATCATTATGGACCCCATATAGAAGCCTGAAGATCGGCCTTATTTTTAAGGTTTTTTTAAGAAAACTCGGATGAGCAAGGATATTTTCTGTTTTAATTTTATGGATAAACAAAATAAGATTGTTTTCCATAAATTTAAGGTTTGCGTGATTTAATTATATGAAAATTGTTCGCAGTATCTCCAAAAAATAATTTTCAACTTTGAGGCTCTTGGGGCAGTACTTCCCGAATGATTATCAGAAAAAGATATATTGTTGAAAAAGTTACTTTTTAGACAGGTTATTCCTATATGCGGCCCTTTCAGAAAATCCTGAAAAAAAATTTTGGTCCATACATTGAAGTATGAAAAAAAAATTTTTTTTCGGATTTTTGGAACCGCCGGCTAATAGAATGATAGTCGTAAAAAGTAACATTCTTTAACAATATACCTTTTTCTGATATTCATTTGGCAAGTACTGCCCCAAGAGCCTCAAAGTTGAAAACCAGTTTTTGCCGATACTGGTTATAATTTTCATATAATTAAATTGTGCAAATTCTAAATTTATGACAAATAATGTTATTTTGTTTCTACATAAAAATAAAACCGAAAATATCCACGAACTACTGACTTTTCTTAAAAAAACCTTAAAAATAGAGTCGAGTTTTGGGCCTATAAACGAAGTACAAAATAAAAGTAAATACAAAAATGATCATAATATTTTTTGTTTCTCTAGCCACGAAGTATCGATCCATAAAGATTATTTTATGAATTTCCAAAAATAAAAAAATCGATCCACCCTATAATATACAGGGCGTCCCAAAGTTATGGGACATGAAGGGGAAGTACCCTAAATATCGTAGATAGGATATTTTGTTGAAAGAAGACTTTATTTTATTTTGAAAATTAAATAATACTGCATTTAGAAAAAAAAATGATTTTTCTAGGCATCGAATACGAAAAAAACTTTTTAGGTAATTTTATGATATCATTCGAAAGAATGGTTAAAAAATAACAATTTTTCTTAAGAAACATAGTATCTAAAACTAAAAGAATATGAAATTTTACCTTCCAATAAAATTATTATTATGTTTCCTCAGACGTCGGAGATCTTTAGATCTGGAGGAGTTACGTCTCCCAATGACCGATAGATGCCGCTAGCGTCTATGAAGCCGCTCCACACCCCGCAGCGCGCCGCTGTGACGTAGTTTCCGCCCAAACAGTTTCCTGTAACCAACCAGCTCGCACCCGGCGACTCGCCGCCATTCCATTGTTGAGGAGAATATAATGTTTGATAAAAGATTATTGGAAGGTAAAATTTCATATTATGTGTTCCGTTCGACGTCGGAGATCTTTAGATCTGGAGACCTGTCTATTATCTCCTGGTGGCGAGTCAGCGGGTGCACAAATGTTAGGGCTCTACAGCCGTAAACCAATAGGTGTACATATACATAGTACAGATAGATAGATAAACATTATTCCTTAAATGCATGACATGCTAGACAAATATTCAATTAAACTTGGATTATGACGTGAAGTCAATAAAATTAAGAATACATGATGCATCGCTATGCATTCAGGCGTTAAGAATCGGCTCAAAACAAGTTTCGGTTGGGTCGACATGCGATTTGCGTGTATCTACAAAGTAGATATCCGCAGATTATATACAGGACTTACTTATCCGTAGATTTTACACATAACATTTTCGTTATTTATACGAATTGACACGTCCAGAATACTGGGTTCATATTTTGATGTTATCGAATTTAGAACGGAATTTCCGACAGAAAATATACAAGTGAGAATTATTAGAATAATTGTCTAAGTATAATACAGTTCAGTGCAAGGTCTCGCACTCTAGACCCAGTATTAAATTAATATCCATGTGCTTTTCTCTCCGATATGTCGGACAGCTGTTCAGATTACAACTAGTATTCTTTAAGCGTTTAATCAAACAGGTACTTGGAAGGTGAAGGTTTCACCAGATAAATATTTTAAAAAGAATATAAATCAAAACGTATCGTTTGCTACGCTAAATGCGAGATATTTCGTTACTTGATTTGATGAGATGGCAGACGATATTATTTTTGGCGTACCACGATGACTATTTTCCATATGGACCTGTTTTTACTTTGGAGGAACGCCAATGGAACACCAGCAGACTTTTCTTTTGATTTGGTCAGTTGGCGTCGGTGTCGCAGCATTTCGCTTAGCTAAACGCATCGTGCGTTCAGTTCGGGCTATTAGACTGAAACATACCGCGGCGCGTGGGCGCTCGAGATGAGCGAACAGGTCGATGGACGGGGTACCCTAGCGGGTGAAGATCTGCTCCGTGGCCTCCGGGCGCTGGTGCCGCTCGGGGGCGCAGAGTCCCCTAGCTCGTCCGTCGACTTCCTGAAAGTACCGACCTGTAGGTATATGAACCGAACTGGTTCCGTAAGTTCTGAACCTGTAGTGCGTAGGCAATTCCCTGATGCCAATACTTTCTGCGTTGGTCGTTGTAACTAATAATTATACTAACTATCGATCTCCTTAAGTTCTCCTTAAGTTTTAAAGTGTAGGTTTTTGGAGTCGCAGTGCAAATTCCCTGTTGGAGACCATGCACCGGCTTCCTGTTGAGGACCGACTGAGAATGCGGTGCGTTGATCAATATACTTAGTGTAGTGTTTCCTTCTTACCTCGATATGAACGTATTTTATTACGTTCTTAATCCACCATGGGAGATTCCCTCAGAGTCCGGTTGGCAGATGAGATGGGAGCTGGCATGGGACTCTGCAATCGCCCGAAGCAGTGTTAGGGCCTGCGATAGTGCAACCAGCCTCCATGGACGCCTAAGTTCGTAAGGTTGAGTCCGTCTAGGAGCGCACGGCGTTGGACGCCAATCATTTACCTTATTTTCCCTGCAGGACGCAAATGTTGTGGCTATGGTTTGAGTAAGGATTGTAAAGTAGTTCAGGTAGTATATTTGCCAACCTAGGTTGATGCGGGTCCATCTGGTAATCTGTACTACTTTTTCGACTGGATTGCTATCAGGAAATAGTCTTGATCGGTGATCAAACGTTGGTCAGAACTGTATCATGTGGACGCAGTCACGGACGTATCCAATTGTTTACTTACAAATAATATTAAGTATACTAAAACTGCCCAGGACCGGAGTCAGAGGTGAACAGTCGTGTTGGGGACCAGGACTTTCCTTTGGGTCGTTGCGCTAGAGGAGTAAGTAAGTTTAGCTATTAATATGGGAGACCTTTAATCGGCTCTGGAAAAGAATAATCTGTGTAGGGATAGCACCGGGAAATGACAATACGCTTAGATAAAAACGAAGAATTTATATTCTGTGACGAGTATACCGGTGTTTCGAGCTATCTCTCCATGGCCTCTTTCCTCGAGCAGCTGTATCTCGAGCTCGCTTACGACCGGGGGTTTTTTGTCCCAAATTTGTTTATTGCCTTCGGAGAAATGGTTCGTTTTATGAGGAGGAACCCGTATTGCTGGAGAACGAGTGCGAGTAGAGAGATTATAAGAGATCTGTTTCCAAACCTTGTCAATACCACCAGTTTTCAGAAAGCAGGCCCGCGGATTTGAGTGTCTGAGGAATCCGGGGCTGGCCAAACAGGATGCATTTGTAGAATAACATGAGATATTACGTTACAGATTCCATTCATTGTCGAACAGGTTTCGGTTTGGTGCAGTGTGCACTAAGTGTTCCTGCTTCTGCTGTATTGGATCGTGGAAGACTGCAGATAGTATTTGAATATAGATACAACGTACAGATTTCCTATAGAACGATAGGACGCAGTTCCTTGTGACTCGGTCAGCCACTACAACGGATCCTAGATCGAGAACGAGGGGTCTGCCATCCCCCCAGCTGCAGTAGGCACGTGTATGTCTATCAGGAACACCCGAAGCAGGAGCACCAGACTGTGGTTTGCAATGCTTCCGCTCGGCAGGCGGCGCCAGGGTGGTTGCCGGCATCAGCTTGGTTACTTACGTGATCTAGGGGGGGGGGCAAACTGACAAGAGTCGTTGGCGCTTTCGCGTTGGGCAGAGCTTCCGCCGTATGACGAATATCGCGGTCGGTGGCGTCATCCGGCCAGTTGGCAGCCGGCAGCGAGGCGTTATCGTGGCGTCATTGTATCGGCTTGGCGGGCCACTTTAGTTGCACAATGAACTTCATCGGACCAATTGTATTGTGACTTGTAGCGCCATTGCGGTGGCCGCATGAATGTAGCGGTTTCGTGATCGGCAGCAACATGGAGGTGGGTTATACCGCCATGCCTGGACAGCATCAGCATCGAACGGCAGTATTATTACCTGTAATGTCATCATGGTGACTACAATTTCGTGGCCAGCGGTGTCCCGTGGCACCCGGTGAGGTCAATACCGATGGTGCCGTCGCAACGACTAGTGAAGTCGGGACCGGTGGCGTGGTTGCGGCAGCCAATGAGGCGAGGACCGGTGGCACCGTTGTAGCGCCCAGTGAGGTCGGGATCGGTAGCATCGTAGTGGCACCCCGTCAAAAACGGGATCGGTAGCGCCGGCGTGGCACTCAATGACGTTACGCTCAGGACGGGTGGTGCCCACGTGGCAGCTAGTGACGCCGGGGCCGGCGGCATCGACATGGCGTCAGTGAGGTCAGGGCCGGTGGTGTTCACGTGGCGTTCAGTAGCGTCGGGACCGGTGGCGGCCAGCGTCGGGACCGATGGCGTCCCCGTGACCCCGTGGCCAGCGACGTCAGGCCTGGTGGCACCAACATGGCAGCCAGTGGGGTCCCCGCCCCGGTGGCACCGTCGTGGCGGCCAGTGAGGTCGGGATCGGCGGCACCCCCGTGGCGCCCAGCGAGGTCAGGATCAGTGGCGCCCAGGTGGCGGCCAGTGAGATCAGAATCGGTGGCGCCCATGTGGCGGCCAGTGAGATCAGGGTCGGTGGCGCCCATGTGGCGGCCAGTGAGATCAGGGTCGGTGGCGCCCATGTGGCGGCCAGTGAGATCAGGGTCGGTGGCGCCCATGTGGCGGCCAGTGAGATCAGGGTCGGTGGCGCCCATGTGGCGGCCAGTGAGATCAGGGTCGGTGGCGCCCATGTGGCGGCCAGTGAGATCAGGGGCGGCGGCGCCGCAATGGCGGCCAATGAAGTCGGGACCGGTGGTGCTCATGTGGCAGCCAGTGAGGTCAGGATCGGTGGCGCCCATGTGGCGGCCAGTGAGATCAGGGTCGGTGGCGCCCATGTGGCGGCCAGTGAGATCAGGGTCGGTGGCGCCCATGTGGCGGCCAGTGAGATCAGGGTCGGTGGCGCCCATGTGGCGGCCAGTGAGATCAGGGTCGGTGGCGCCTCAATGGCGGCCAATGAAGTCGGGACCGGTGGTGCTCATGTGGCAGCCAGTGAGGTCAGGCTCGGTGGCGCCCATGTGGCGGCCAGTGAGATCAGGGTCGGTGGCGCCCATGTGGCGGCCAGTGAGATCAGGACCGATGGCGCCCACGTGGCGGCCAGTGAGGTCAGAACCGGTGGCGCCCACGTGGCGGCCAGTGAGGTCAGGACCGGTGGCGCCCATGTAGCGGCCAGTGAGGTCGGGGACCGGTGGTGCCCATGTGGCAGCCAGTGAGGTCAGGATCGGTGGCGCCCCCATGGTGGCCAATGAAGTCGGGACCGGTGGTGCCCACGTGGCAGCCAGTGAGGTCAGGATCGGTGGCGCCCCAATGGCGGCCAATGAAGTCGGGACCGGTGGTGCTCATGTGGCAGCCAGTGAGGTCAGGATCGGTGGCGCTCACATGGCGGGCAATGAGGTCATGACCGGTGGCGACTCACGTCAGTCTCTGTCGATCACAACATTCGTCGCCATCCGCAGACTAGACTCCTTGGGTGGATAGAATATCATTAAGCTAACTCACCAAATGATTCGAGAGCAGAAATCGTAAAGAGTACCCAGGTCCAGCTGCAGCTCCCGGCGCCGGCGGCGGAGCGCGGGGTGGCCCCCGGCGCGCCCGGCCGCGGCGGCGACACGGCGGCGCCGCGCTGCCCGCGGCGACACGATGATCGCGATGCACGTTTCCTCTCGTCGGGTGCGAAGCGGCTTACGTTACCGTATGAGAAGTGACGCGATTAAAAACACGCGTTAATCGGACGATATCCTACTTTAAAAATCTCGGAAACGCCTACGACTGAACGACGGTAACGTTTAAAACACGATCGTGGTCGAGAACGTATTTCGCCAGAAATAGTGGGTAGATCGAAGTCACTCTTGAAAATTGCGCGACGGACGTTATCGGTTCGAAAATACTTCGGGGACTCGATTATTCGAAATGAAATTTTAAAATTCGAATCTAAAATTTTCGTCGTAAATATTTAACGATAGACCACTTTCTTGACGATTAGCGAAACACTTCAAATGACTTCCTTAAAATAACTTTTCTGTTCGAGCAGAAGTTCCGAAATATAATTACTGGGAATTAAGTCGATCGAGAAGTTAAAGACCACGTGTCGAATTTAAATAAAAATATGCGGACCTTCGGCCAAGACGGTCGACGAATTCAATGGAATGGCGGCGAGTCGCCGGGTGCGAGCTGGTTGGTTACAGGAAACTGTTTGGGCGGAAACTACGTCACAGCGGCGCGCTGCGGGGTGTGGAGCGGCTTCATAGACGCTAGCGGCATCTATCGGTCATTGGGGAGACGTAACTCCTCCAGATCTAAAGATCTCCGACGTCGAACGGAACACATAATAACGAAACAAGTTTGGTTCAAAATTATTAAAAAATTGTATTTGGTTGGATTTCCGGGTGAAGCAAGTAATTTTTTGAAAAACTTTGAATGCACTATTACTACATTTTAATCCTCTTCATGTCCCATAACTTTGGGACGCCCTGTATATCCCGTTTTAAGTCATACTAATAATGTACATGACCATGGCGATTCTGGTTATTTACCTCCTAATGCGTTTATACGCATAGTTAATAGGAGAGGCCTACGTCCAGCAGTGGACTATCATAGGCTGATGATGATGATGATGATATTTAGTCGCTAAGTACATCATGCTTCAAAGATCCTAGGTCTCCATTATCAAGCACTAAGCACTCTTCAGTGTGATGTTTTTATAATTTTAGGAGCTTTAGTGGAAATGCAAGAGGAACAAAGTAATTTGATACGGACGCTAGAATTTGGGACTTGTTTACTTTTACCTTCTTGAACATAAAATGCCACGTCTGTTATTTTTAACCGACTTAATAAAAGGAGGAGGTTCTCAATTCGACTGAATTTTTTTTTGTTGTATGTATGTTAGGTACCTGATATCTCCGAGAATCGTGCACCGATTTTAAAGTTTCTTTTTGTGATCGAACGTGTATTACCCCGAGATGGTCCCGTTGGCACCAAGTTGGGGTCTGATGATGGGATCTTGGAGAAATCGAAGGATCTCTTCAAATGTTACAGGCACGCTTGTGGTAATTTTCATTCATTTACAAGATTTTGCATTCAGAAAGTAGGATTTGAGGAAACCAATGATGGAAACAAGTCGGGGATCTTGGACAAATCGGTTGAAGTCGGTTTTTAAAATTTTTAATTTCGTGATTATCTACCTTACATATTACAAATTTTAATTGTTTTTTTTTTCAGACCGTCGACCACATCCGTATCGACCAATCGGCGTCCGTCGAGATGGTGGACCTCCGGAGATGAAGCACCTATACCTACTATATAGCTTTATGTACCTTTGCAACAATCCTGCTGCTAATTACGGAACTATTCGACAGCCTTCCATGTCAGGTCTGTACAGGGTCAAGGTCAAATATTCAATTTCGTTTAATATCGTGCGAACTGTGCCTTCTAATCGTCGTGATTTTTTTCCATCGAACATACCCGCGTCGCTACGACATACGAAATCTCACTATGAAGATCAAAGGTTACAATTGAATGAGACTAATTTTTACATCATAAAAACAGATGTTTGTCTTATTTATCACTTTTATCAGACTCTGGCGAGGTGACCCAGTTTATTGAGTATGGGTCAGGTGGATCTTTTCATAGAAAATACTGGAACAATCAGATTAAAATAGTACATTACGACACAAGTGCGAAAAACATGAAATTCGAAACGAGTGGCGATGTTTTAAAACACGACCGATAGGGAGTGTTTTAAATAGACACGAGTAACGAATTTCGTTTTTGCACGTGTTTCGTACGACGTTTTTTAGTACAGATGGCCCTCCGAAGTTTTGGACTTGACTCTTGACCTAAAATAACCCACTTCTCGTATTAGAGCCTAAAAAGTAGGTACACCATCTGTTCTAAAAAAATATATATAGTAGAAGTGGCCATTTTTGACGTCAGGTTATATGGAAATTTCCCTGAATTTTTCACCTAATCCAAAAAACATGAATTCTTATCGTTGGACGATTCCGTAGATGCGCGGATTTTTATTTTGTTGTCGTTTTTTGACCGCGAGAGTGAAAAGATCTTTTTTCATCAAGAACATCGAAGCGATACCTGCATAAAAAAGTGGTCTGCCATGTGAACTATTTATTGAATAATAAGTAATAAATAATAACTCTGTGTTCCATGCAATAAGGTTCAATAGTAATATTATTCCGAACTATTGTCGCTATTTCGTAACTTAAAATGAGACCATAGTAACTCGATTTAATAATTGTACACTCGACAGAAAATTGAATCGAAATTAAGTATCTAGGTCTTGTCTAGTCTTCAATTAAAAGGCCCTTGAAGGCTTTGAATCGTTTCGTGATTAGGTTGCGATGTCGTTTAAACTGTTAACCCTAAACTTGGCAGAATTTAAAAAAATCGTGCGTTCTATCCTCCTTGCCGCTATGTAAAGCAAAAAATTCAGTCTTAAAAAAATACAAAAAGTGGGTCAAAAAGTATGTATCTCTTAAGATACACTGCTAAGTTAAGGGATGACAATCTATAATTTTTTTCGGAAATACTAACCCCTTATTCATAAACATCCATTTCAAATTTAGTCAAAAATGTGTTTTATGTCTTTCTAACAAATAACTCTTTATTCATAAACGTCTCCTAACTTAGTAAGCCGCTAAGTATCGTTTGTCCTTTTCGGTCCTATAGAAATACTGATAAGATCGATAGGGACAAGCAATACTTAGCGGCTTGCTAAGTTAGGGGACGTTTATGAATAAGGGGGTACGTTTTTAATTAATATTTTATGAAGTAAATTGATTTGTTCCAAATGTGGTAAGGTATACCGATAGTCACTTGAGTCTAGTTATTAGTATGAATTTGTTTTATAATTTCTGGGATGAGTTTATGCTATTTCGAATATGTAGTTATAGTTGAACTAATATGAGCTGAGCTCGTTCTCTTAAAATTCCATTAGCATTGGGTTGAAGAGAACGAGCTCAGCTCATATTAGTTCAACTATACAAATAATACAGCGCTGGTAAATACTCAAGTGGAGTCCTAGTTGTCTGTGACTATTCTATACCTACTGTATAGTATCTTCGTCATTGACATGCATATTTGCGTTGCCGACAGGTTTTTAGTCTTGACAGCACGATCCTGTGTGGTACAAAACTTACGTGCTTGTTTTTGTATAAATAAATTGGTAGATCGGTCATACATCGTTCGCAAAAACGGGCGTCTTTCCTGTTGACATTGCGAAAATTAACGGTTCTCGGACATACAAATTAGGTTCTTAAGAACCAAAAGCCGCCTATCGGCTTGATTTCGTCCAACAAGAAAATTAGGCTTCTATAGCTCTTAACTTTCATATGTCCACTGGAAAGATATGTGACTTAAGTAATACAAAAACATCTGTATGACCCGGATCTGCTTTCTATGTCACACTTTTTTTGACAGTTTTTGTTGTGAGGTTTGGTTTTCAGCCGACGTTATACACGGTGCTCGTGAGCATTCCGAAAGATTTTAATGCTGGATTCCTGACCACATTTAGAGTCTTTAATGTTATATAAAATTTCCTGTATTCGGCTTGGTTTCAGAGATAATCAACCTTTTTTCGAAATAAGTTTTTCGACGTAACTCGTCATTTAACTTCTTTATGATTACAATGCCACCACAATGTGTTCTAATATTACCACACCTTTTGCCTGACAATCAAAAAATACGAATAGACTTGACGAAATAACCTGTATCTAAAAAAACAATTGAAATAAATAATTTAAACAAATTGTTGTTATGATAAAAAGTACTGGAAATGTTAAGAAGTATTCAAAAAGACTAAAAAAAAGAAAAAAAAATTTTTTTTTGGTGGAATTGACTTTTGGTCTCATAATATTTTATGTTTATTTTGATGCCTAGAATGCTCAGTTAAAATCTTTCGCAATGCTCGCGAGCACCGTGTATTTTATGATGTTGACATAACAATATATCGAACGGTGTCACTAAGCTGTTGCCGAAAATTATTTAAGGATGATGGCAGAGTTTTCAATCTCCAGATTAAAGTATCCGTTAGTTGAAATTATCATTATCTCTGTCTCAGATCATTAGTAAAAAAAAGCTAATATTCATCTGACAGATATTGTTAATTGGTGCATTTCACGAAAAAGACTACTTTGTCGGGAACGTGACGACTATGCCAGCTACCTTAGAAATAAATGGAAAGTGCGAGAATCCTCTATAAATACAAATCAGTGATAAAATTGAGGTACACCAAAAATTGTATTCGTAACTTTCTTAGTACACGAAGAACGGCGTCACGTACTCGACATTCTTGTGGAATGCACTAATTGGGGATTGAAAATCAATGGTTAGATACTCTGATGCTTTATGACTACAAATATCGAATAGATTTTTAGTTTATGACGTGGCATAATCTAAGTTATGATCTTATGATCTCCACCTACTGAATGTTGAAGTCAGTATTTATTTGTAAAAATATAGAAGTTTAGCTTGAAGACTGAAGCTTAAAGTAGAAATGTAATAGTGAGAGGTATTTGTTAGGATATTTGCTGTAAAAGATAAATAAAGAATGAAATAAGATTCATATTTATAGGTAGGTATTTCCAAACATAATAATCAGTGGTCGGATATCCCGGTGCAACACCAGGGGATACCAAGTAGAAAAGTTAATATGGACATGACCTAAATTCCCGGGTTTAGTTTGAAAAAAAAATATAGATCTGATAGGTATACTTAAAAAGGCAGCTCAAATTGCGAACATAAACGAAATCTTTTGGCGTTTTCACAAACCGTTGTTCAAAAAACTTTTTTTTAATTCGGACAAGTTTGGGCTTGTTCGACTCAGGATCACGAGCTCTTTTAATTCTGATAGGTGAAAAAAACTGAGTAGAAGGTAGAGCGAATTTGTAAAGAGTTACAAATTCGCTCTACTGACATCCGTAGAAGTGGAAAGGACTTTTTCGGCGTACAAATGGATTTTTGATGTGAAAAGGAATCGATTCAAAATAGAGAATCTAGAGAAAATAATTATATGCTATTTTAACTTTATAGAACCTAGTAAGCCATAATTCTTTCATAAAACACATATATTTACTCTAATGTGTCTGCATAGGTGTGTCAAGTCTTCATGCTTAAAAATGTTTGATTTTATGTTACATACACGAGGATGTTTAATCCGTAACCAGGTATATTTTTTCTAACTTAGTAATTGATGACCTCAGGAAGATCATGTACCATTCAGTGGTTATTGGATACAATTTTTCTTTAACTTTACATTAATAAAATTCCTCACCAAAAATGTTTAATTTAGGCTGGGTATGGATATTGTTATCCTGTTGTAATCCTGATAACGGATTAAAATAATCATGTATTATATGATATTTCTGTTTTTTTTACGTTCGCAATTTCTAGAAGTGGAACCTATTGTGCCTTAGTAAAAAGCTTCTATTTTTAAAGCTAAACTCTTTTATTTAAGAATATTCATACCAAAAGGCTATTTGGTACTAAGGTCAATATTAAACAAAATTTATAACCTATCTTTTAAAATAATTGTCGAAATCGCATAATAATAAACGCTTGTATGCACATGCACTTATTTTACGTTACAAAATATTACTAAACTTTACTGGATGTCATTTTGTGGAATCCCGTGGTATATCCATATTAGTCTAATGTTTGAGGTCATTCACCCCTTGTTGCACCGGGATATCCGACCACTGATAATAATATGTTAAAAATGTGTGATTTTAAAATGATTTAACAATTGGTTGGTATCTTAATGTATTTTCGACCTCGGGGGTTACCATGACGTACTAATGCCGTTCAGTTTAGGTCGAGAGAATGGGACAAGGCTAAACTAAATCGCATTAGTACGTCATGGTAACCCCCCTGATTACTCAAAAGGTCTCATTTTTAATTTAGAAGTGAACTAGGTAACATTTGTTAATTAATCATTTGAGTAGAAATATTAGACTTAGCATGATTGGTGCGACAGTATGTCGCTGCAAGATAGACGATCCGTCCCTCTTTTATTAATATAGTTAGTAAGAGACGGGAAGTCTATATCGTGGCGACATATTGTCGCCTCAATCATATTAGGCCTACAGATTTGTCAAAATCGAAATAGTAAGGTAAAATTATCAGTGCAAAAAGCCCTAGTTTTGACATTTATGTCTTCAAAAAATCTTAGTCGTTCATATTGAATATTTATATTATAACTTTGATATAAAGTGCCCATGCCTATTACTAGTACTGATACTTTTATCTTATTTAATGGCAGAAAAAAAATACAAAAGATATTAAATCACAAATAAAATATCTTAATTATTTTAATAAATGTTGCATTTTCTGTTAAACGCACTGAGTGTTAACTATTGTTATTTATTTAATAATGTCTCACTATATTGCTTTATGCTGCATAGCACCATTTTGTGTACATATTTAATTATTGCGGTTATGTAAGTGTGATGCATTTAAAAGTGCAATGTTAGGGTCTGGTCGCACTTACCATGTAAACGTGCAATTATAAGATAATTAGACGATACTAAGTGTATGTATTATGTACCTACTCTCTCTCTTTTTATATGAGTTTTTACTGAAATTCAAATATGCATGCTTGCTTCCTTCTACCACCGGGATTTGTTCATTTAGTTAATTTAACAAGGGGGGTTCAATAAAATGTATGTTTCGTATGAACCTCCTACAGTAGGTACAGTCGCCTTACTGCCGCCGTGCACGATTGTACTTGCATGCCTCATTCGAAAATATCACAAAGTGGATCTTCTTGAGTGAGTTAATGTATGTGTATTATTTGATATTGACATTTGGCGGTTAAAAGGAGACTACTTGGTATGTGTGAACAGATCATTAGTTTTATAACAATTGAATGTGATTCACAATTCGTATGGACCAATGTGAATAAAACTGCTATCAAATTATCTTACTTTTGTTATTTATTATCATACTAGCGACCCGCCCCGGCTGCGCACGGGTACTATAACTACCTACATAAAAACCTTCCTCTTGAATTACTCTACCTATTAAAAAAATTTCATCTAAATCCGTTGCGTAGCTTTAAAGATTTAAGCGTACATAGGGACAGAAAAAGTGACTTTATTTTATACTATGTAGTGATAAATCCCTCAACATCTAGTTCATATATTCTACCCGGGTATGAGGTGTAGTGTATCCAATGTGGTACCATTATTATAGACATGTTCATGTTCATGATTCACGATTGAGCTTAGGGATTTTCACTTTAGCTGTTTTCACTAAAGCCGGCGCGAATGGAATGAATGAAAAGAATGAAATAGGTACATCATTGTGTGTATGCGGCGCTGCTATACCTACCTGTATCTACTGTCATTTTGACACCCAGACATAGATACTTTCTGTCACTTACTCGATCAATTCGTGCCAGCTTTGATGAATTTACCTGTACTGTACCTAAGGTAAGTTGGGGTAAGATAAAACAGTTTTTTGAATGGGCCATGACAAAATGCTACCAGCAGACGCTGTGCCAGAAGGACGACTTTTTGTCTTTCCCCATACTGAAAATCGTTTCATCTTATCCCAACTTACCTTATGTTCACGGAAACACTATAATTGCTGTCACAATGAACTTCAATATCCATTGTACTGGGAGTTTACCATGACGTACTAATGCGATTCAGTTTAGGTTCAGGGAAAGGGACAGTGATATACGACTCGTATAGTCTTGTTCCTTTTCTCTCGACCTAAACTGAACTGCATTAGTACATCATGGTAAGCCCTCAGAAGTGAGAGAGATTAATTCGGACGTTTCCGTGAAAACCCCAAGAAAAGGGTTTTGCACTACATTTGTAATTGTTGAAATATTTTGTGTGGGCGATGAATAGTGAAATAGATAATATGGTATTTTCAATAGAACATTTATTTCCATAACTATGCATTATCATACAAGTAAGCTCATAGCAAACAACAATAGGTACAATACATTCAAAGATACTAAGCAGCCGTACACTTATAACATTATGATTTCAATGATTTCACGAGGGAATAGATAATTATGACATTACAAATTACGTACAAGTTTTATAACTTTTATATAGTATGCATACTAACTGTAAAACCTCTCAAAATTTACAACAAATGATGGCTTAACTCTAAAAGGTAATGTCGAAATAACTATTATATGCTTTCTGTCTTGAGTTTTTTTCATTTACGATAATCATACGTCTTACAAGTCTTATAATGACATTGTTGAAAATTAATTGCCCCTATACAAACAAAGGTAGGTAAATCTGTCTTGATTATTGAGAGATTTTACAGTACCTATGCATCAAAATTGACAACGACAAAATTGAATATTGCTCGATAGTCGATATGTAAGAAAAAAAATAACATTGAAATTTTGTAAAGCTTTTAACAGAAACATCGATAGCAAATTTAATGTACCTAGAACTTTTAGCGCATGTAAAAAAAGAAAACAACTACTAAAAATTTAAATAGAGGAAAGCAATCTCACGATCTCGCTCCATCGCATAGCTGTGTCCTTTTAAAGGCACAGCATGACCACGTAAACAGTTTTTATTTAAAGAAATTCCTTAAGCAAATGACAAAACATAAAATCAATTGCTAATTTGATCGGTAGTGTACCCTTGTACAGTCATCGTCATATATATACTTTGTAGTTTTGTACCATGTATTTAGTATGATGTATCGAACTATTTGGCCACTTTGACGTCTACAAAGTATTTGACGCTGTTAATGGTTTACAGATTTTTTGGCCATTTTCACTGCGACAAAGTATACGATGCTGACTGTACCTAATACATATACCTGCACTACGTCGTATAAAGGTACGATGACGCTTATACTAAAATGCCCACAATTAACTCATAAGCTCTTAGCGAATTTAACACTTAGGGATTTATTGTAGAAACAACATGTCCAACATATTAAGCATTTCTTTTTATTTTATCCATTTTTATAATTTTGAATTTATGGGTAGGTAACTTTTGGGGTCTCTTTTGATTCCAATGGGAAAAAATGTCCCATGGAATTTTACCATAAACTTTGTATGGCGGTAACAAAACAGAAAATCTGGAAAATGTATGGAAATTTTAAGATTTTTTTATTTATTTTAGGAGTCGAAAGAAAAATAACTCAAAATTTACCCATTCATTCAAAATTATGAAAATGGACAAAAAAATTAAATGCTCGTTAATGCTTAATTTACCCATACTTATCTTTCTTCCTATTTCAGTATAATATTATGATTAACTTACATTTTAAAAAAGCTTTATACATACTACTTGATCAGTAAGGCACTCGGTGCAAAGTCGCATAAGTAACTATATGTATTTATAAGTACTTATCTATGTAAAATGATACGTACAACAATGATATTTTACTTTATCTTAAGAAATCGAATATCATACAGTAAAATAAATAATTTACTAATTTAACATACAAAATTACTCCCTTCTCCACAAATGTCACAAAACAATCAAACTTTAGTGTAACTTACGCAAAATATATTTATATATTTAATTGAGGTATAATATATCCTTATATTTCATAAAGGATATAATGAATTATATTATTATACTTGTGACTTGAATAAACGTGCTTTGGTAAATATGTACCTAATAAAAAAAGTTTTAATAAAAGGCGTTCGTAAAGGCACTTCATATGACTAAGGCATGAGTTTAGAGTTATCGAGGTATTTTTTTAAATTGCTCATAAAATTGCTTTTTGGAAAATCTTAATCTAAGTGCCCCTATTGCTGTAGAGCCGAGGTTGAGTACCTAAGTACTCGAGACATGAAAGTACCTTCAATATTCTAGAGAGGATATTTTGCTGAAAGAAGACTTCATGTTATTTTTAAAGGCAAATAAAACTGCATTCAAAGTTTTTCAAAAAAATATTTGCTTCACCCGGAAATCGAATAAACTACAATTTTTTTTTAACCAAACATTTCTTGTTTTTCTTTTAGTTTTAGATAGTATGTTTCTTAAATAAAATTACATCATAAAATTACGAAAAAAAATTTTAATTCGCATTACGAGTAAAGTAGGTTCGATGCCTAGATAAAGCCTGGATTTTTTAAATGCAATACTGTATTAAAAAAAATCCATTAATTTTCAAAATAAAATAGAATCTTCTTTCAGCGAAATGTCCTATCTACGATGTTTAAGGTAATTCTTTATGCCATGTCCCATAATCTTGGGACACCCGGTATTGCGCGGATACACTTTTTTTTTACTCCGTACTTCATCCTACTTCGATACCTTATCTACAGTGCATAAGTTTCATATTGGTGCAATCAATTTGTAATCTTTTTTAACATATAACTTAGGCAAAGGAGCTTACAATATCCCTTAAATACTAGGTTACCTAAAACTAACAACATAAAACTTATCGAAGTCATAAAATTTATTTTCGTTACTTAAGATAACGCGACTCATTCGATATCATTTCTGTCCATATAAATTAAATGCATGAAAATGTTTCTTCAACAAATGCCATTTCGGGGATAGGTTTAATGGCTCAAAAAGCAAGAAAGACGTAAATGGAACTGCGCATACCTATATGGATGGATAGGAAATATAATAGAAAGAAAGAAATAGTCTGGCGCGTCGCTGCTAGAAATAGAAAGAATAATAGTCTTGTAATTTAGACTTTCTTGTAAATTATTTATCTACGTAAAATATTTAAAGTCCGTTCATCCTTAGTTGTCTTATCTAGTAAACAACTTTCTAACCTAAAACTACACGTTTTCTGTTGTAGTTAAACTGCCACAATTGCCTATACCAAAATACTTGAGTCCATATTTTCTGTAGTCCGTCCGTAGTGATTAGTAAATTGCTTAATTTTTAATCAAGAAAACAGCTGTTTACAACAGAAAACGTGTACTTTTAGGTTAGAAAGTTATTTACTTGATAAGACAACTAAGGATGAATGAACCGTAGGTCGGTATATAGTTTTCATTTGCCTCCGCATTTAACAGTTTACTCAACGTCAAGGCACAGTCAAGATTGTCTTATTCGATTTTCGTGATATTAAAAACAGCTTATAAAATCATCATAATAGCACCAACAACCCCCGATATATAAACAGCCAGACCAGGACTGCCAGCAGAGCTGGTGTGGAACTTGGCTCGCTTGGAGGGCAGCTCGTACGGCATGGTGTGTTTGACCATCCATTCGTACACGTCGGTGAGTCCTTGCGCCTTCAGCTCCGGCCCGACTTGATCGCGGATCCTCTTGTTGTAGGTGTTCAGCCATGTTAACTGGACAAAAACATTGCCGTAAATAAAAGGACTCAAAATTACCGAGTTCTCTTTGGTAGGGATATAGGGAAATATACCTCACTATCTTTGGGGTGTCTTTCTACCAGAGCTATGCTATCGAACGTAGCACATCTATGATGCATGTACTACGATTGCAATGATTGGTGGATGTCAAACGCATCTGCACAGCGTAGCTCTGGTAGAAAGGCGCCCTTAATTATTGTTTGTAGGTAGCTGTATATACATATATATCAAGGGTTGCCTCGTGAGACCCGATAAGTGGAGCAAACCGGTTTTTGAAATACGAACAAGACACGTACGTGAGGCTCTCATTTCAATGATTAGTTATGATCAGCCGCGAAAGCTCAATAGGTACGTGGGTTCGATTCTCACCTCGGACGTTGGTGATCTTGGTCGTTTTTTCTTTGGTAGGTATATGACAATTATAATTTATATAGTATTAAGTAGTGTCGTGACTACTGGGTGAAAAATAAAAACACATACATACATAATCAGCCTATATACTGCCACTGCAGCCACTGCTGGACGTAGGCGTCTCCTATTAACTATGCGTATAGACGCATTAGGAGGTAAATGCCCATAATCGCCACGCTGGGCAAGCGGATTATAAGCGGAATATGTGTCCACTATGATGACGCTGCTGCCCACCATCAATTCTTTTATCAAATAATGGTCAGTGACACTTCAATCCCTTAGTCGACTCTTACGACACCCGCGGGACAAAAAAACATATCAAAATATTTAGTTAATAAATTATTTGATTTGAGTTCTCACAATAACTTCAATAGTTATCTGGACTTATCGGGTGTCACCACGCAACCCTCGGTATAAGTATGAAACTAACCTCGTACTCCGTAAGCATGGACGGTTCGATAAGCCTATCCTCGTACGGCACAAGTGTGGCCTCAGTGAAGTAGAGGTAGTCGTTGGACTTGGCACCCACTTCCAGAACGTTCCCCAGGCTGACCCCGAACTTGCCTGGCTCGTACCATGCTGGCTCTGTACAGTCAAAGACAAAATAAGATGTACACAAAAATGTTCAAAAATATGTGCCAGTGCACTCTAATTCTGTGTAATAAGAACGTCGTAACATATTTATGAGCGGATTCTTTCGATACTTATTTTTGCACTTCACTGTAATTGTAAATAAGATTTGATGTGGGCATAAGACATGAGTAGGACTGGCATCTCGAAATTCGTAAAACTAGGACAAAAACTTATAAAACTCGAATTTGGTTTAAATCCCATTTATTCTTCGGACTTTACTTTGATTTTTCATGCGGTGTCTCCTCCACTTTTAACTCCCCGAACAATAGATTTTAGCAGACGGGTATTTCTACGAGCATTTGAGACGTCTCCGTAATCTGTAGGCTTGTAATGGTATCTGGCGTGTATTTAATTCGGGCTCGACTTTATTTCTTAAGGGAATGAAGTAGTTGTAAATATAATTGATTAGTAATAAGTAAGGTCTGAGGTAATTAGGGGAATTGATTGATAAGTCACATGGCGATTTGTAAAATTTCAGTATATTATCGCAATTGGTAAGGAAGGTGTGTTCCTACTCAATCTTTTTAAGATTGAAATACTAAACAAAATCTGTATAGTTGTTTCTTGAGAAAGAACCATAAGAAATAAAACTATGTCTTAAATTTATACAATGCAAATTACCTAAACACCTTCCTTTTCTGGGAACATGATTCTATGTGTTGCTAGGGCCAGGGAAACCCAGATAAAACCTGGCGAAAGCAAGTACTATTTATGCTAAGTAAATTATTACTATTATTACATTATATTGTAACATCTATTACAAATACAACCTCTTGAATGAGCATTCCAAGACAAAACATTATAACACAGAGAAAGATCAAATATAATAAGAACTCACTTACGCACATAAGTGTATCATGTGTTAAATAGGTATCAATATTGAGTGTCCACAATATCTTAGCCGAGTCAACTCCCACAAATATCGGTATATAGGGATTCGAACCCCGTGTTTGTAAAACAATATAATATAAAGATCTCTGACTTTAATCAATTGAACGAGGATCGAACTCGTTCAAATATTCTCAAGGTATCAGTCACAGCTTGATAAATAATGATAATCACCATTAATTACACAGTGGCTATAGAACAACAAATTCACTTATTCTTGACATTAGGTATTTAGATGTCGGGAGTCGAACCCAACAGAATATTATAATTTATACACTAAAATACACACAAGGACAGTCAAAATAATCATAGAAGGTCTGTCGTGTGTATTCAGTTATTATCATAAAAGTGGTCAAGATTAATGTAACCAAATATTTACAAAATACGTTATTTGCTAACTGGAGCAAAATTACAGAAAGAACTTAGATATCTAGAATGCACATGATACAGTTGGTAACAAAATACTTAGCTGTGAACACAGGAGGATCGGCAACCACTGATTCTAACGTAAAGTTTACATAATTTATAAACATTTAAACAAATAATATTAAGACTGTTGCAAGACTGCAGGATAGGTGTCCTGCCTTCTTCCAGGCTATAATCGAAGTGTCTTTCATCCTCCAACATCTCTCTTAGGAAAATTCTTTACAAAGTTATCTAATCACTACTTATATCTATTTCCGACTTTATTAATATTAACATAAGGTTTCGGCTCTCGAAACAGCCCTTCGCAAGGTAGTTCCCACGGCGCAAGCGGCGGTGCGGCGGGTGGCGGTTATCGTGCCTGCCCGGGTTCACTGCCAGATGTTCGGAAAGGTCGGCAAAATTCAAAAGCGCAACAGTACATGCCGTCTAAAAAATATGCCATTAGGGATTTAATGGGCTTGTTTCTTAAAAATACCCATTGTCTTTTATAAGATAAAGAAATACAATATTATTTTATTACGTTATTTATCCGAAACAAGTCACTAACTTACAACCTTTTATCTATTAATGGTTTAGAAAGTGTGGGTGTAATTTTGGTGCTAGCTATTATTATAAGTAGGAAGGCATATCCCTATAAATAATAACCGTGTGTATTATCCATGGGATATGTTGCCATTACACCCCCCTCTCTGTAGACAGTTAAAATGCAATTTTGGCTTTCTACACAACTAGGGATATCAAAACTGGATTGTTCTTCTTTAAAGTAAACATAAATCACCCTTTTCTGAAATAATACATAAGTAGTTCAACGTATTGAACTCTAGTGTTATTTCACTTACAAAATGAAAACAACATTGTAATATATTTATGTACATTTGTTGAATCATTTGCTATATTACTAAGTACTAATAATTACACTATAGTGAACATTTAACTTATAAATGCATGCAATTGTATTAACTATATTATATATTCATTAGGTACATTACATATTGGTCTTATAACGCTCAGTATATCTTTGCTGATTATATTATCTTAATCTTAATTATTTCTTAATATAGTCTTAGTAGTATATTATATTAACAAATGCTATAAATGAATGCCGTATTGACATTAACTTTGTATGCATTACAAGTCTCTATATAATTAACCTCAAATAACATATATTATGTCATGTCCATTATTGCATAGCATAAAAACTAAACCTCGAGACTCATTCATTCAAATAGATTTTAATAATATACCACAATAATCACTTTTGGTACACATTCATCTTCTTTCAAAATCACCTTTACTCTGGCCAGAGATTTTTCGGTCACACATAATTTTGCATTAAAGTATTGTTAATTACTTGTACTTGAAAAATAAAGTTGATTTTATTTCTTATCCATACGTAACTTCACCTTTTATCACGGATGATAAGCATAAATTCACCAGCGACTTTCATAATATAGTCAGGAGGTCTTGGTTTTCTGACATGATCATTTATTACAATATGTGTTAAAACATGACAATCAGATTGAAGTTTAAATCATTTAATTGGTAACTTCTTAGACTTGCAGCTGAAAAGCCGGTCTTAGCCAATCATTCAACATTTTGGATGACTCCATAGGTTTTGATTCTTAGACACACAGCTGAAAAGCCGGTCTGAACCAATATTAAAGTACGTTTTTTTTTTTTTCTACGATGACAAGTCGTCTGTAACGCACAGCTTTTCAGCCGGTTTTTGGACGAATGTTAAAGAAATTTGGAGTTTCAACGTTGTCTAGTCGTCTGTAACGCACAGCTTTTCAGCCGGTTTTTGGACGAATGTTAAAGTGATTTGGAGTTTCAACGTTGTAGTCGTCTGTAACGCACAGCTTTTCAGCCGGTTTTTAGACGTAGGTGTGTGAAAGTATTTTTTTTTTCCAACGTTGTAATCGTCTGTAACGCACAGCTTTTCAGCCGGTTTTTAGACGTATGTGAAAGTTTTTTTTTTTTTCAACGTTGTAATCGTCTGTAACGCACAGCTTTTCAGCCGGTTTTTAGACGTATGTGAAAGTTTTTTTTTTTTTCAACGTTGTAATCGTCTATAACGCACAGCTTTTCAGCCGGTTTTTAGACGTATGTGAAATTTTTTTTTTTTTCAACGTTGTAATCGTCTGTAACGCACAGCTTTTCAGCCGGTTTTTAGACGTATGTGAAAGTATTTTTTTTTTTCAACGTTGTAATCGTCTGTAACGCACAGCTTTTCAGCCGGTTTTTAGACGTATGAGAAAGTTTTTTTTTTTTTTCACGTTGACTAATCGTCTGTAACGCACAGCTTTTCAGCCGGTTTTAGACGAAAATTAAACTTGAATCCCTTTTTTTTTGTACACTGAAATGTATATATATATATATACTACCACTAGGCATCTATACAATACAGAGTAAATATTCTATACTTGATTATACTTCAATTACGCAGGATTCGAACCTGGATCTTATGTAACCAAAATCAATATTTATTATGTAGATCATTAGCGTTCCCCTGAGTAAAATTATCTGCATCTACATTAATACCCTGTTCTCGCCAGAGTCTCCTCATCCACCTGGGTCTATACTTCCTCCGTTGTTTATCAACAGGGGCTACCTTAAATGAACCTCTATCTAGCGCATAATTATTACTCCTGCTCTGTGAATGTTGTCGTGTATTATTTTCAGTAGCTATACTATTACTGTCACGGCTAATGGAACCGTTTTGACTCGTACCTTTGTCAATCTGATCTAGACCAAAAAGAAAATCGATTGCTGATGAAATGTTTCTTTCTGCTTTACTACCTAAACAAAACCATAACTGTTGAATCTGTTTTGGAAAATGTCGCATTACCGAATCAATTAAAAGTCTTTCATCAAACGGTGTAGTCAAATTACCAACGACCTCCATCAGGCTAGCAAAATATTCGTACATACATAATTTGCCACAAGGATTATACGACCCATTTAATAGCTTAGTAAATTCAATCATTTGTTGTCGTTCACTCCAATAACGACGTTTAAAATCAGTCTCAAAATCATCTAAGCTTCGCCAGTTTTTACTACTAAGTCCCATAACGTTTAGAGCTGGCTCTGTCAAACATTCTACTGCGATATCTAACGCCCTTTCATGTGCACCTAAAAAGTTTATATATTTACGTAACTTTTGTATAAACTGCATCGGGTTAGAGTCTCCCATTCCACGAAAAATAGGTTTTTCTATTGAAGGCTGAATTATTACAATATTATTCTTTCTACAACTGCTAATATCATGTGTCTGAGATACATGAATTTCTGAAGACGGTCCTGTACGACACCTACTACTACGTCTTAAGCTACGTTTTGCTGACATGCTTAATGCTAAATAAAATTAACCCTATCCAAATCAATACTTATAAAAATAATACACTAAAATATCATCACACACTGTCGTTACCTACCTAACTAATTTAGTCAATGGAACACACAAAATAATTTCAATAGCATTTAAATTTCAAAATAAATGTCTTGGAATCCTCACTCAACAAATTATACGTTGTAAAACACACTGAAATAATTACTAATAAGTAATCACACATGTAACGATAATTACATATACCCCTCTCAGACTGTTCGCATATGATTGATTTAATAAATCAAATAATTATAAATTTAATATTTGATTAAAATTTTGAGAATTAATCTTGATCAAAATAAATATACCCCTCTCAGACCATTCGGGTATAAGTAAAACCTTTCCCTTTATTTTATAATTGAAATAAAGTAGTGATCGTCATATTTAATTTAAAGTTTCCTACGTTGTGTTTATTTTATTTTTTGTTTAAAAGTAATTACAAGTCCTTTTCTAGTTGTGTTACATCAAAATGTATTGATAACACAAAGTCTAGATCCTTGGTCACGCGGCGCCACGTGTAATGGTATCTGGCGTGTATTTAATTCGGGCTCGACTTTATTTCTTAAGGGAATGAAGTAGTTGTAAATATAATTGATTAGTAATAAGTAAGGTCTGAGGTAATTAGGGGAATTGATTGATAAGTCACATGGCGATTTGTAAAATTTCAGTATATTATCGCAATTGGTAAGGAAGGTGTGTTCCTACTCAATCTTTTTAAGATTGAAATACTAAACAAAATCTGTATAGTTGTTTCTTGAGAAAGAACCATAAGAAATAAAACTATGTCTTAAATTTATACAATGCAAATTACCTAAACACCTTCCTTTTCTGGGAACATGATTCTATGTGTTGCTAGGGCCAGGGAAACCCAGATAAAACCTGGCGAAAGCAAGTACTATTTATGCTAAGTAAATTATTACTATTATTACATTATATTGTAACATCTATTACAAATACAACCTCTTGAATGAGCATTCCAAGACAAAACATTATAACACAGAGAAAGATCAAATATAATAAGAACTCACTTACGCACATAAGTGTATCATGTGTTAAATAGGTATCAATATTGAGTGTCCACAATATCTTAGCCGAGTCAACTCCCACAAATATCGGTATATAGGGATTCGAACCCCGTGTTTGTAAAACAATATAATATAAAGATCTCTGACTTTAATCAATTGAACGAGGATCGAACTCGTTCAAATATTCTCAAGGTATCAGTCACAGCTTGATAAATAATGATAATCACCATTAATTACACAGTGGCTATAGAACAACAAATTCACTTATTCTTGACATTAGGTATTTAGATGTCGGGAGTCGAACCCAACAGAATATTATAATTTATACACTAAAATACACACAAGGACAGTCAAAATAATCATAGAAGGTCTGTCGTGTGTATTCAGTTATTATCATAAAAGTGGTCAAGATTAATGTAACCAAATATTTACAAAATACGTTATTTGCTAACTGGAGCAAAATTACAGAAAGAACTTAGATATCTAGAATGCACATGATACAGTTGGTAACAAAATACTTAGCTGTGAACACAGGAGGATCGGCAACCACTGATTCTAACGTAAAGTTTACATAATTTATAAACATTTAAACAAATAATATTAAGACTGTTGCAAGACTGCAGGATAGGTGTCCTGCCTTCTTCCAGGCTATAATCGAAGTGTCTTTCATCCTCCAACATCTCTCTTAGGAAAATTCTTTACAAAGTTATCTAATCACTACTTATATCTATTTCCGACTTTATTAATATTAACATAAGGTTTCGGCTCTCGAAACAGCCCTTCGCAAGGTAGTTCCCACGGCGCAAGCGGCGGTGCGGCGGGTGGCGGTTATCGTGCCTGCCCGGGTTCACTGCCAGATGTTCGGAAAGGTCGGCAAAATTCAAAAGCGCAACAGTACATGCCGTCTAAAAAAATATGCCATTAGGGATTTAATGGGCTTGTTTCTTAAAAATACCCATTGTCTTTTATAAGATAAAGAAATACAATATTATTTTATTACGTTATTTATCCGAAACAAGTCACTAACTTACAACCTTTTATCTATTAATGGTTTAGAAAGTGTGGGTGTAATTTTGGTGCTAGCTATTATTATAAGTAGGAAGGCATATCCCTATAAATAATAACCGTGTGTATTATCCATGGGATATGTTGCCATTACAGGCTTATTGTTTATTGTTTATATTTGCATTCATGAACAAAACATAAGTTTAAGTTACATGAACCCTGAAGGGTGTCGCAATTTACATTAATTATTACTATTCTTTTCTTACTACTATACTTATTCATATTACTAATTTTACATTTTATAATTACATACTGTTACTGGTATGCCTATGACTAGTAACAACTCGCAGTACCGGTTAATGAGAGCCTTTTTGAAAGAAGAGTTTTATTTTGTGTATTTGAGGGTATTTTGGTAGATAATAATTAGTCTTCAAAAAAATCATTTAGAGAGTAGTATGCTTTATTTATGAGTAGGTGTTTTAGTTTATTTATAAATACTGTATATTTCTCTTCAGATCTGATGGTATTGGGTATACTGTTATAAATTTGGGCGGATCTGTAATAAGGACTTTTTTTAAACATTTCTATTTTAGGTTCTGGGAGGGCTAAATCTTGTTTTCGGCGGGGATTTTTATTGAATTCAAATAGGTGGATATGCTTACGAATAAATTTGGCGGATTCTAATATATAAATTGAAGGAAAAGTTAAGACTTGCAGTGACTTAAAATGAGGTTTGCAGCTAGTTGTTTTTTTTAGATTGGCTATGATGCGGATGCACTTTTTTTGCATTATAAATGCATCATGTGCATCCACGCTATGTCCCCAAAGTAAGACACCATAGGTTAACAAGGGGTGAGCATAACCATAGTACGCTGAGAGTGCGCAGAGTTCGTTGGTATTTATTTTTAGGATTCTTAACGCAAAAACAAGTGATGATAATTTGGTTTTAATTCGTGCTACGTGTCTTTTCCAATCTAGGTGGGTGTCTATTGTAAAGCCTAATAGTTTAAAATCTGATACTTCATCTATATTTAGCTTTTGAGATACATGCCTTATATCTATTGGATGCTTTTGATGCGGTCTGAATTGGATTGCTTTTGTTTTATTATTATTTATTGCTAAGTTGTGATCTTGTAACCAATTTGCTACTTTAGCATATGTCTCAGTTACGTGATTATTGGCATCATTACTAGAAGGGCACTTGAACAATAGGGAAACATCATCGGCGAACATAATGCATGTATGTTTTGTTATTTTTGGCAGATCGTTTATGTATATTAAAAAAAGCACACATCCGAGAACACTACCTCACAGGATTAGTGCGACAATATGTCGCGGCGAGATAGACTATCCATCACTCTTTTATTCTCATATAGTTAGTAAAGTAAAAGATGGAAAATCTATCTCGCGGCGACATACTGACATACCAATCATGTGCTAAGCATACTGGCCACGTTTTTGTAGAAATGTCAAAGTCAAATGATTCTTTATTCAAATTGGAATAGCAACAAACTCTTGAATAGCTGAACAGCTTGGCATATTTTTTGGCTGTCATGCGATCCGGGATACATAGAGATACGGAGACTCTGCAACTACTTACAACTAAGAATAGCACCAACATATTCTGCAACTTCCACAAAAATGTGGGCTAATTAATGAGGTATGAGACGCTCGAAGGAATACCTAGTCAAGTACCTATTTAGAAGCAGTTTGAATAGTTCATGAATTTGGTATTATTATTTTTTACATATTAAAATTGATACTAACCAACTGTGATAAAGTATCCTTCCGCTAGTGTATAAAGGTTCTTGTCTTGTCTATAGTCGATGACGACAGGGTCTGTAAAATAAAAGTGTGATAATTATGATAAAGTGATACATTTTTACTTAGAGGTAGAGTGACAGAAATGCAGGGTGTACTCTCATGTTTCTCTCGGTATTCTCTTAATACAAGCATTTGTAATGCTTAAAAAGAGATACTTGTACAAGTTTGTAAAATATTCTACCAAATAAATATAGGTATTTAGTCTTTTTTTATAATGTTTGTCTTCATCTGTTTTCTGTTTTACCTTCTGATTGGCCGATGATTGGCCGCGCCGACCCCATACCCAGTAGGACGCATGTAATCTTGCTTCGCTGTCCATGACGGCGCTCGTAAGATGGGATCGGCGCAGCCACCGTAGCGCTTTTAGTGACGCCAGAGAGCGCAATACTACTGTGATGACACTGACAACAGTCGTATGAACGTATCTTTATTTGTTTTCTGCTTGACTTACCTTCTCGGCGATGATTGGCCGCGCCGACCCAGAGTTGGGCAAAAAGTAATATGATTACTCCTTCAGATTACTTTTGTATGTGTACTTTGTAATCAATATTACAAAGTACACATACAAATGTAATTTATAGAAGTAATCATATTACTTTTTGCCCAACTCTGCGCCGACCCCATACCCAGTAGGGCGCATGTAATCTTGCTTCGCTGCCCATGACGGCGCTCGTAAGATGGGATCGGCGTAGCGCTTTGACTGACGCCAGAGAGCGCAGTACTACTGTGATGACAACAGTCGTATGAATGTATCTTCATTTGTTTTCTGCTTGACTTACCTTCTCGCCGATGATTGGCCGCGCCGACCCCATACCCAGTAGGACGCATGTAATCTTGCTTCGCTGCCCACAGCGGCGCTCGTAAAATGGGATCGGCGTAGCCTCTGTAGCGCGCCGAGTGACGCTAGGGTGCCGTACTGTGGTGAAACGGTCATGTTTATCTTCATCTGTTTTCTGTATATCTTACCTTCTCGCCGATGATTGGCCGCGCCGACCTCATATCCAATAGGACGCATGTAATCTTGCTTCACTGCCCATGACGGCGTTCGTGAGATGGGATCGGCGTAGCCTCCGTAGCGCTTTAAGTGACGCTAGAGAGCGCAGTACTACTGTGATGACAACAGTCTTATGAATGTATCTTCATTTGTTTTCTGCTTGACTTACCTTCTCGCAGGTTAATGGCCGCGTTGACCTCATATCCAATAGGACGCATGTAATCTTGCTTCGCTGCCCACAGCGGCGCTCGTAAGATGGGATCGGCGTAGCCTCTGTAGCGCGCCGAGTGAAGCCAGAGAGCACCGTACTGTGGTGACACTGTCACATTTATCCTTATCTATTTTATGTTTAACTTACCTTCTCGCCGATGGTTAGCCGCGCCGACCCCATACCCAGTAGGACGCATGTAATCTTGCTTCGCTGCCCACAGAGGCGCTCGTAAGATGGGATCGGCGTAGCCTCCGTAGCGCTTTGAGTGACGCCAGAGAGCGCAATACTACTGTGATGACAACAGTCGTATGAATGTATCTTCACTTGTTTTCTGCTTGACTTACCTTCTCGACGATGATTGGCCGCGCCGACCCCATACCCAGTAGGACGCATGTAATCTTGCTTCGCTGTCCATGACGGCGCTCGTAAGATGGGATCGGCGCAGCCACCGTAGCGCTTTTAGTGACGCCAGAGAGCGCAATACTACTGTGATGACATTGACAACAGTCGTATGAACGTATCTTTATTTGTTTTCTGCTTGAGTTACCTTCTCGGCGATGATTGGCCGCGCCGACCCAGAGTTGGGCAAAAAGTAATATGATTACTCCTTCAGATTACTTTTGTATGTGTACTTTGTAATCAATATTACAAAGTACACATACAAATGTAATTTATAGAAGTAATCATATTACTTTTTGCCCAACTCTGCGCCGACCCCATACCCAGTAGGGCGCATGTAATCTTGCTTCGCTGCCCATGACGGCGCTCGTAAGATGGGATCGGCGTAGCGCTTTGACTGACGCCAGAGAGCGCAGTACTACTGTGATGACAACAGTCGTATGAATGTATCTTCATTTGTTTTCTGCTTGACTTACCTTCTCGCCGATGATTGGCCGCGCCGACCCCATACCCAGTAGGACGCATGTAATCTTGCTTCGCTGCCCACAGCGGCGCTCGTAAAATGGGATCGGCGTAGCCTCTGTAGCGCGCCGAGTGACGCTAGGGTGCCGTACTGTGGTGAAACGGTCATGTTTATCTTCATCTGTTTTCTGTATATCTTACCTTCTCGCCGATGATTGGCCGCGCCGATCTCATATCCAATAGGACGCATGTAATCTTGCTTCACTGCCCATGACGGCGTTCGTGAGATGGGATCGGCGTAGCCTCCGTAGCGCTTTAAGTGACGCTAGAGAGCGCAGTACTACTGTGATGACAACAGTCTTATGAATGTATCTTCATTTGTTTTCTGCTTGACTTACCTTCTCGCAGGTTAATGGCCGCGTTGACCTCATATCCAATAGGACGCATGTAATCTTGCTTCGCTGCCCACAGCGGCGCTCGTAAGATGGGATCGGCGTAGCCTCTGTAGCGCGCCGAGTGAAGCCAGAGAGCACCGTACTGTGGTGACACTGTCACATTTATCCTTATCTATTTTATGTTTAACTTACCTTCTCGCCGATGGTTAGCCGCGCCGACCCCATACCCAGTAGGACGCATGTAATCTTGCTTCGCTGCCCACAGAGGCGCTCGTAAGATGGGATCGGCGTAGCCTCCGTAGCGCTTTGAGTGACGCCAGAGAGCGCAATACTACTGTGATGACAACAGTCGTATGAATGTATCTTCACTTGTTTTCTGCTTGACTTACCTTCTCGACGATGATTGGCCGCGCCGACCCCATACCCAGTAGGACGCATATAATCTTGCTTCGCTGCCCATGACGGCGCTCGTAAGATGGGATCGGCGTAGCGCTTTGAGTGACGCCAGAGAGCGCAGTAGGTACTACTGTGATGAAAACCGTCGTTTTCTGTTTGACTTACCTTCTCGACTCTCGACGATGATTGGCAGCGCCGACTCCAAGTCCATACCCAATAGGACGCATCTTGCTTCGCTGCCCACAATGGCGCTCGTAAGATGGGATCGGCGTAGCCTCCATAGCGCATTGAGTGATGCCAGAGAGCGCAGTACTACTGTGATGACAACCGTCGTATGAATGTATCTTCACTTGTTTTCTGCTTGACTTACCTTCTCGACAATGGTTAGCCGCGATGACCATGGGGTCATGACCCTGGGTATGGACCCAGTAAGACGCATGTAATCTTGCGTCGCTGCCCATAGAGGCGTCCCTAAGATGGAATTGGCATGAGCGAGGGCAGCGCGCTGAGAGCGACCAGAGAGCGCCGTACCGTGTGTTTATCTTCATTTGTTCTTTGTTTAACTTACCGTTTCACCGATGGTTGGCCGCGCCGACCCCATACCCAGTAGGACGCATGTAATGTTGCTTCGCTGCCCACAGCGGCGCTCGTAAGATGGGATCAGCGTAGCCTCTGTAGCGCGCCGAGTGTAGCCAGAGAGCACCGTACTGTGGTGACACTGTCACATTTATCCTTATCTATTTTATGTTCAAGTTACCTTCTCGCCGATGATTGGCCGCGTTGACCCCATACCCAGTAGGACGCATGTAATCTTGCTTCGCTGCCCATAGAGGCGCTCGTAAGATGGGATCGGCGTAGCCTCCGTAGCGCTTTAAGTGACGCTAGAGAGCGCAGTACTACTGTGATGACAACAGTCGTATGAATGTATTTTCATTTGTTTTCTGCTTGACTTACCTTCTCGACGATGATTGGCCGCGCTGACCTCATATCCAATAGGACGCATGTAATCTTGCTTCGCTGCCCATGACGGCGTTCGTAAGATGGGATCGGCGTAGCCTCTGTAGCGCGCCGAGTGACGCCATGGAGCCGTACTGTGGTGACACTGTCACGTTTATCTTCATCTGTTTTATGTTTAACTTACCTTCTCGCCGATGATTGGCCGCGCCGACCCCATACCCAGTAGGACGCATGTAATCTTGCTTCGCTGCCCACAGCGGCGCTCGTAAGATGGGATCGGCGTAGCCTCCATAGCGCTTTGAGTGACGCCAGAGAGCGCAGTACTACTGTGATGCCAACAGTCGTATGAATGTATCTTCATTTGTTCTTTGTTTAACTTACCTTCTCGCCGATGATTGGCCGCGCAGACTCCATACCCATTAGGATGCATGTAATCTTGCTTCGCTGCCCACAACGGCGCTCGTAAGATGGGATCGGCGTAGCCTCCGTAGCGCTTTGAGTGACGCCAGAGAGCGCAGTACTACTGTGATGACAACAGTCGTATGAATGTATTTTCATTTGTTTTCTGCTTGACTGACCTTCTCGCCGGTGATTGGCCGCGCCGACTCCATACCCAGTAGGACGCATGTAATCTTGCTTCGCTGCCCATGACAGCGCTCGTAAGATGGGATCGGCGTAGCCTCCATAGCGCTTTGAGTGACGCCAGAGAGCACAGTACTACTGTGATGCCAACAATCGTATGAATGTATCTTCATTTGTTTTCTGCTTGACTTACCTTCTCGCCGATGATCGGCCGCGCCGACCCCATACCCAGTAGGACGCATGTAATCTTGCTTCGCTGCCCACAGCGGCGCTCGTAAGATGGGATTGGCATGAGCGAGGGCAGCGCTCTGAGAGTGACCAGAGAGCGCCGTACCGTGTGTTTATCTTCATTTGTTCTTTGTTTAACTTACGTTCTCGCCGATGATTGGTCGCGCCGACTCCATACCCAGTAGGACGCATGTAATCTTGCTTCGCTGCCCACAGCGGCGCTCGTAAGATGGGATTGGCATGAGCGAGGGCAGCGCGCTGAGAGCGACCAGAGAGCGCCGTACCGTGTGTTTATCTTCATTTGTTCTTTGTTTAACTTACCTTCTCGACGATGGTTGGCCGCGCCGACCCCATACCCAGTAGGACCCATGTAATCTTGCTTCGCTGCCCATGACGGCGTTCGTAAGATGGGATCGGCGTAGCCTCTGTAGCGCGCCGAGTGACGCCAGGGAGCCGTACTGTGGTGACAACAGTCGTATGAATGTATCTTCACTTGTTTTCTGCTTGACTTACCTTCTCGCCGATGATTGGCCGCGCCGACCCCATAACCAGTAGGACGCATGTAATCTTGCTTCGCTGCCCACAGCGGCGCTCGTAAGATGGGATCGGCGTGAGCGGCGGGCAATGCTCCCGGCGGCTGGAGCGCCCCGATAGCAGCCAGGGATCGCAGGACGGTCGTGTAGGCTTTCTTTTCGGCGGCAGTTGGCTTCCCGTAGTGCAATGTGCGGGTTACTAGGGTCGTGCCCTCTGGGAACATTGGATTGTGAAGTTACTGGGTTAAAGATTATTTCTGTGAACTTTTGTGGATATATGGAAAATTAAGTTACACTTTGGAAGCAGGTCTAAATTTGAATACATGTGTTAATATATTGATGCCGGCGACAGTACCTAAATCGAAATTTTCTAATTCGACGAATAAACAAAATTGTTTTAGTTGGACCACATTAACTCTTCCAAGCAAATTAACCATAATTATACTTCGGTAATGAGCTAAGCCACGTTTTAATGTGGTTGACATTAACTGCTTAGAAGAGTTAACGTTGTCCGACTATGTCTGTTAATAACCGATGCGACGAAATATTTAGGTTCGTACAAAACCAGCGAATTACAACGATCTTGGACATTTAGAACAAGCTCAGGGTGCTTAGACAAGTTGCCAATCACTAGCGCTTAGTCGTCAATCGTAAACGAAAGACAGCTCACTGTCTTTGTCGCACTAATATGAAAACTCTTTCATATTAGTGTGACAATAAGAGGGAAAACTACGATACGCTAATAAGCGTTAGCGATTGGCAACTTGGCTAAGCATCCAGGAGTTCTTACATAATTCGTTGCGCGACTTGTCCCGAAGAATCTAGGTCTGAGACTCCATTTACAAGCACAAAGCCATCGTTGTGCTTTGACTGCGCGCAGCTATTTAGTACAGTTAGATGGGTAGATACTGCTGGCGGCGCCGCTTGCTGAGATGAAGCGTTATCATCATTTATCAACTTTGTTTACTATTGAACGTATTGCGAAAACACAAATCAGATTAATGAAAATATAAAGTCACACTACTTAATACTATATAAATTATAAATATTCGATGTCATATACCAAAGAAAAACGACCAAGATCACCTAACGTTCGAGGTGGGGAGGTGCAGGCATGTATTGCTTGCCCTTAGAGAATGGTCGAAGGCGCCTAGCCTTGTAAGGGATTGCATATACCCGAGAAATTTGACCGGTGGTTGCTAAGACCGAGTGGCCGAGGGGTACAGGCATCAGCCGCGAAAGCTGAGTACGTGGGTTCGTTCCCCACCTCGGACGTTAGGCGATCTTGGTTGTTTTTCTTTGGTATATGACATCTTTTACTGTGTGCCATGTAACCTACCTATATACTGCCCTCCAGACTGCACAACAAGCGTGCTATTGCTGTACAACCGCCGGTTGAAAATCGGCGTGGCGCGATAGTCGGCGTCGGCGCCGCTCGGTCCGAACGCGACTCGCGTGTTCATCGCCGGACCCACGTAGTTCGCCTGCGTGGCTCGTGTCACGTCCACCTTCGTGGCCACGGAGACCTCCGACTGACCCGTTTTTGCCTGAAGATTGAAGAAGAAAGATAAACGAGGGTATATACAATATACCTCTTGACGTGATTGATGACTTCATTTATAGGCTTGCTTAGTTAGGAGACTCTGTCGGGGTCTTTGCAAAAATGTATCTAGAATTTTGTAAAATGTATATAATTTTGTCGATAATTCTTTTTTTAATTAGGTATTATCTACTGCTTTTGACATTTGAAAATTGATTATTTTATACCTTTCATTAAGTATATACCAATTAGTATTATGCTCATCCTAATTATTCCAAATCATCGTTATTATAGTTTACGTTATACGTAAATACATTATGCCTAATCGTTTATGCGAAATTATGCTTATGCCACTTAAATAGTATACTTAACAACGCTATGCCAATTTGAGGTAGGTATGCGTAATAAATTATGCGAATTAATATACACGGTGGAATTTAATCGGTGAACAGGAACCCATTTTTCTAATTCA
This sequence comes from Thaumatotibia leucotreta, assembly GCA_025490895.1. Taxonomy (NCBI): domain Eukaryota; kingdom Metazoa; phylum Arthropoda; class Insecta; order Lepidoptera; family Tortricidae; genus Thaumatotibia; species Thaumatotibia leucotreta. The sequence continues at coordinate 53,857 of JALPQI010003629.1, read as the reverse complement.
GTAATCGATGGCGGTCACGTTTATGTAGTACTTAAGTGGAACCAAGTTTTTTTTTAGCATAATTTTTTTTTATGTTCAAATTAAAATTTGTTGAAATTAAAGTTTAATACCTCTTTTCAAACTATCAGCCATAGAAACTTAAAACATAAATGAGCAATAACACTTTAATTTTTGCGATAGACTCTATTCTTATGTAAAATAAGAGCGATGCATGGCTGATAGTTTGAAAAGAGGTATTAAACTTTCAGACTAAACCATTAGTAGGGTGACAATAAATTTTAATTAAAGTTTAATTTCAACATAAAAAAAATTTATGCTAAAAAAAAAACTTGGTTCCACTTAAGTACTACATAAACGTGACCGCCATCGATTACTGAATTAGAAAAATGGGTTCCTGTTCACCGATTAAATTCCACCGTGTAGACTTCTTTTTTAATCTACTTCAAAACATTCTGTGGTGATGAGATCTTGGAGAAAGATTTTTTAAATGTTTAATTTGGTGATAATTTGCCTGCAGTACTTTACCATTCATCATCATTATCAGCCGTTGGTCCACTGCTGAACGTAGGCCTCTCCTATTAACTATGCGTATAGACGCATTCGGAGGTAAATGCCCGTAATCGCCACGCTAGGCAAGCGGATTGACGATCGCAATGTGTCCACTATGATGACGCTGCTGCCCATCATCAATCTTGTAGAATGGTCAGTGACACTTCAATCCCTTAGTCGACTCTTACGACACCCTCAGGAGTTGGGGTGGTGACAAATGTATTCTTACTGCCGTCACCACACGGCAACCTGCAACTTTACCATTACCTGCATGTAACTCAGAAACGTGCACATAGCAACGGCATCCCTCAGATGCGCCTTCCTCATGCACTTCACTTCAGCACTGGTCTTCTGCGCCTTAAGGTACATAATCGGCGACAACACGTAGAGGCGCTTGGCTTGGGCCACGCTCTGCGCGATGGCGGCTGAAGCGCCCCGTTGGAAGGTCCCAGCGGTGGGAATGAGGACCTTGTTGTCGACCGTGCGCCGGAGGTCCGTGTAGATCATGGAGTAGTCTTTTATGCTGTAATGTAAGGTTTCGGTTAAGATCGAAAAACAGAAAAAAAAGTACAACGTCAACACTGTTAACTTATCGTTCGTGATCCGTATTTATGGTAGGTAATTATATCTAGTGTACGAAGAATCTTTTGAACTTAGAAAATCCTTTGGAACGCATAAAGGTAATACTAGTTTTCATCGTGTGTAGTGTGTGTGTCTAGCAATAAAATTGTAGTCCAACGTTTCTTTCATTTGTTTTCTAGGATCAAACGTCTACATAATCTATGAAATCAATGAACAACGAACATAAACCTTATCTGTCAGTAAGACAGTTACTTTGTCAGCATATTCGATTACCACTTTAGTGGCTGCTGGCGTGGCAGACAAGACAAGACAACATGTTACCACCATTTGAGTGGTTTTTGGTGTTCAAGAGGTTAAACGAATAAACTCACAGTTTTTTAGGGTCTATGCGCAACGTGTTTTGGAGAGCCTATTAGGTCTTAATTTTTAAGCATTGTGACCGCCGCTAGACGACGAATGCTCGGCACGGACTGCTGTTCGCCGAGCGGCTCCTTGTCAAGGTGCATTCAGACACATTCAGACTAAAAACGAACATTCGCTGTTCTATCCCCCACTCTATGAAATCAACGAATCACGTTTTGCGTAACGATCGAATTTCGTCAAGGGGGTGTCACTCCGCGATTCCGCCGCGCGGCTACAAGTACATGCAGAGCGCCCCGTCTCCGTGGTCTATTCAAGGGTTGGCGCGCGCTGTCTCGGAACGCACGTTTAAATTTACAACGCTGGCTCGTCACGTATCGCGAATATATCGCTTGCAAAATATTAGGATTATTTTATACATGTGCATCTTAAATGAAAATGCCGAAGATATAGGTACTGTATAACAGCAGGTTGCAATAATAATAATGTTAATTTTCATGACGCGCTTTTCACACTGCCGATGCGTCAGAGAGATACTCAAAAGTAAGGAACATACTTATTACCTACTTTCGTAGTAAATTATATTCTCAGCAACTCTAGTCAATTACAGACAAAACACTTTATATTCGGACAGATTTGTCAGTAAAAATGCGGCACATTTAAATAATGTAAGAAACTTCGTTCTCTCATACTATTATTGAATTTCGCGCCTTTTGTCCTAACATATTGTTTGGTTGTCCGACTTTATTTCCATAATTTCAAAGACATATAAGAGAAAATGCCGTGTTAGTCTGCCTTACGATTGTGATTAAACCATTACTTTTTATGCTGCTTTTGTAATGAATGCGTAGGTACCTAACGTAATTCTTTCCTTTTAAATGCATTAAGCAGATATATTAATTTCTGCACACCTCACATATTGTCTACAGTTATTTTTAGAATGTTCGTGTTATTATCAGGATTATTCGGATGGATATTCACCTAAAGTTAGTAAAGCCGTGTTACTATCTCACTCACACCTCAAACAATGCCGCCCGGGCACGCGCGTCTGAAGCACAAAGAAGGTGCCGCCATTGTTGAGACAAATATTTTTGAATCACGTGTATGAAATGCGTAAATCCTATAATCATTAATCACGCATGAACTAAATTCTTGAATTAGCTATGAAGGCGATAAGCGACAGCAATTTAACGCCGTAGATGTCATTGCAAATAATGTATTTGTCGTTTTCATTAATTGACAACCGTGTTTTCGACAGCGTGCGGCTTATAATGCGACCTTTCCGCGACGCAATACGGCCCATTTCGGCTGCTCGCGTCGCCTCGCGCGCCGTTTTGTTTGGTAATAATAATTGTGTAGGCACATAAAAAGCCGGCATTTGTGAACATCAAAGAAGTGAAGCTTCTGTACTTTATATATTCTGTGATTTCGTAGAGTAGGGGGTTAGAATAGCGAATGCTCGTTTGGTCTGCATGCACCTTTACGTTGAGCTAAAACCGGTTGCGGGGCGGGCTCAGCGCTAAATAATGGAGACCTAGGCTCTCCGAAATACCTATGGTGCGTGTAGTAACGAAAAATGAGTTTAACCTTTTATGCACTTATGTTTTACATTAAAGGTACGAAGGATCAGTTAACTGTGGGGAGGGGGCGTACGTCAACCAATTCGGACTCTAGGTCATTCTAGAACCATGTCAAAATGACAAGTAAAGGTGCATTCACACCAAACGACCATTCGCTATTCTAACCCTACTCTACGAAATTCGATCGTTACACAAAACGTGATTCGTTGATTTCGTAGAGTGGGCGATAGAATAGCGAATGCTCGTTTGGTCTAAATGCACCTTAATAAGAGATTTCTTACAAACTGATTTATAATGTCACTGTGACCTTGTTCCCGAATGGGATAGAGTTATAATTGGCTGACTGCACAAACTCAAAAATACTTAATTATAAGTAAAAACCTTAAGTAATTCACCTGTTGTATGTAGTACCTCGTGATCTATTCAAATAGACAATACATGTTTAAAATGCGAATAGTTACAAACAAAAGAAATGCCTATATGGATAGATTACAGCCACATACAACAGGTGTATTTCTTTGCGTTTTCACCTATACGTACGTGTCTTGTACAAGTAGCTGTAAACTGGGTGGTGAATTGTGAATGAATACAAAAATATGCCATTTGTACTTTTGCAGCTACCAATACATAACCTCCGATTGCACGATTATGTTCGTGAAATGAAAAAATTAACAGTAAAGGCTTTTGTGACATCAATACAGCTGAAGATATTAGTGTGCAGATTTATTAATTTAGAGCAGGTAATTACAATTAAAAGTTTAAGCTGACAACTTCCAATGCGAGTACAATACCATAGCTGCGTGAACGTAATTTACAGCAAGATTTTATTATTATTTATTTATTATTAATAGTAAATATGGATTACAGTCTTAGAATTAGTAATCGTTTGCGTTTCAGCACATGAACATTTGGCGCACATATAGGTAAGTATTGTAATATTTTAAAACAAGGAAGTATCAAAACATTTTACAATGACAAGTGAACCTTCCTTTGGTGTTTTTCTAACCATAGGTCATATTTTGCGATGAATATGTTGGTCAAATTGAACATCGTATACTTTGGAATCCACTTGGAAATCGCCTAAAAAATCGGTTCATTCATTCATTGTAGCTGGTTAGTTGCCAATATTTTATATGAAGGTATGGTTTTGCAATTTCCTGATCGTTCCCGTTAAGAATGACCAACACATTCAATGACATTCATCTCAGACAATATGCCTAAGGCTGAAGACACATAATCACATATCAGTATACGTATGCACCTTGCTTATAAAAATGGTCATTTAGTATGAGATCGCATCTAACTTTTTGCAGTGTTTCACACTAAATGGCCAATTTCAACCGACATCCTGCGTACGCCATCCTGATATGTATCTTCACCTTAATGGTTACTTCATTAAGTTGTTAACACGTATTCGCATTGAGCTGGCCACAAATAAAGGACGATGCACACTAGAATATCGGGCTCGAGTTGTCCGACGTTTTAATGGAACGTAGGACATCAGACCTAGGCTCGAAGTATCAAATGGCCCGGTATAATCTAGTGTGAGTCATCCCCAAAGCACATGACACTGGTAGCCGCCGTTACGAACTTCGTTTCACAGCTGATCCTCAAACACCCGTTCACCGTCCAATATGAATCCCACACGTATGTCCTGTATGATAACATGAGTTTACTTTATGTTCTTTTGTAAATGATAACGTAATCAGCACCCTTAGCACAGGAGCAATACGGCATCTTACGGTCGAGATAGACACCTTCTTCTGGTGCCTCTCTCTAATGAAGGTTGGCGAAAGAGATAGGCCACACTTTGAATCTCGGTCCATTCTCGAATGTTACGCAGCCATGAATTTCTTCGACCAATGGCTCTCCCAGTCCCGGCAACTTTTTCTATCAGCATCAGTTGAAGAGTTCGTGTCGAAGTCTAAGAAGATTATTCTTAGACTCTTAGAGTTTCATATCTAGGGCAGATGCCCTACATATGAAACTTTACGTTATTTGCCCGATAGATACCCGTCACTCTTGAATTAACACAGTTAAGTTAGACCCCAGCATGTGTCTATCTGGCCCGCGAGATACTGACGCATTTTACCTATACTGAGGGTGCTGGAATACAAATGACTCGTATATTCCCAACAAAAACAAATCGAAATACGGCAAGTCAATAGCTGCTTTCATAGCCTTCTAAAATTTAAAACCAATGACGTAGACATACACTTAGTTAAGATTTTGTTTTCTTTATCGCCATATTGATGGATATGGAAGCTTGTTAGTTTAAAATAATCTTTTCGGATCCTAGTGGTTAATAAAGTATGCTCAAATCCATTGATAGATGCAAACGCTCTAAAGATCTACTCGGATCAAGAATGAAAATGAATCCTACTAAATAGATTTTAGTGCACGGAGGAGGAGGGCCGAAGACAATGGAGGATCAAATAAGATTAATAATTAGATATTTACATCCGAAGAGTTAGATGACTGACCTGGTACAATTGTTGTTATGAAGAGGGCAGTTATATACCGCCAGCGCCTCTCGCACCGGCATCGACAGCTTTCCTTGCGGCACATAGACCTTCAGGTCCCTGGATTAAAATGATAAATATTTTTTTTAGTACAGATGGTGTATTTTTTGGGCTCTAGTATGAGAAGTGTGTCATTTTACGTCAGGACCAAAACTTCGGAGGGCCATCTGTACTAAAAAATGTCGTACAAGACACGTGCAAAAACGAAATTTAAAACGAGTGGCGATGTTTTCGACACGAGTTACGAATTTCGTCTTTGCACGTGTCTCGTACGACGTTTTTCGCACTTGTGTCGTAATGTACTAATATATACCTCTATTAACTACAATATACCAGTAAGCTGAGCAAACCGGAAATGGTTTACTATTAGGGGTTGGTTAACTTACCAAATAATAACTTGTCAGCAAAGTTTTAACAAGACGTTTAGAGATGACATTTATGTGTTATGTACTCGTAGGACCGGTGTACATTTCATTTCAGATCCCAAACCAAACTTCCCGTATTTTGGGTCTGTAGATATGTATGTATCTCTCCGATCTTTATGGCTTTACGTGCTAGTTTTATTAAATCAAAGTTTTGCACCGACCAGGCTACCATTTCGAGGACGGTCACTATCATAAATAGTGTCCACGGGGAGCTGACAGAGTTCACAGTAATAAATGAGGTCTACCTGATACTGATAACGACGAAGGCCTTTAGGAGCGGGGCGTAAGGCAGATCTCGACCACGGACGTTCAACAACCAGGCTACCTCGTCTAGGGCGGTCACTACCATGGCGTCAGCCTGGAGTTGGCGCAGCTCGTTGCGCACGAGCGATACTTTGTCACGCCAACTGAGCCCTGGGAAAAGGTAGATATACTTAAGATGTCATGGTAATTTAATTCGGTTTACAAAAAAAAAATACACGGAATATAAAGTTGTCATGGTTGGGGTAGACCCTGACCGTCATGTGTCACAAATGTCAGGTGCCACGTACACATGTTGATTTGTTGATGTGGCTATTCTCGTTAATTATCCACTTAGGTACAATCAAATGATTTTGCACTGCATCAATCAATGCGTATTTAAGCAGCGGTGTGGGAAACATGCGCCAAAAACGTTACGAATACGATGCGTCACTGCGATTCCGTATCGTCAACATTTTTCGAGCATTGGTGCGGTCGCACCATTACTCAGTCAGAGAGACGATTCGATTGTCCGCCTTGACATGACTAGATGGCGACTAAAAGCACTAACCTGTGCACTCGCTCTGATACAAGTTAGCCACGATCCTTGAAGGCTCCTTCCGCCGCCGCTCCGGATCTGTCTCCTCGTTCCACAGCTGGTCTATCAGCGTGGGGACGTGCACCAGCGACACGCCATCTCGTTGGAGCCCTACTGCCAGAGTCAACCACTTAGGGAGACAATTTGATTACTCACCTTGATATGCCTTGATGGCGACTTGAAGCTCACCGAGCAATAATCTGTGCACTTGCTCTGATAGATATGGCCCTATCGCCAGGGTCAACCACTCAGAGAGACGATTCGAAGATGGCGACTGAAAAGCACTAACCTGTGCACTTGCTCTGATGCAAGCTGGCTACGATCCTCGAAGGCTCCTTCCGCCGTCGCTCCGGATCTGTCTCCTCGTTCCACAGCTGGTCAATCAGCGTGGGCACGTGCACCAGCGAAACACCGTCCCGCTGGAGCCCTACTGCCAGGCTCAACTACCAAGGGAGATAATTCGACTACGCACCTTGATATGTCTTGATGGCGACTTGAAGTTCACCGAGCAATAACCTGTGCACTTGCTCTGATAGATATGGCCCTATCGCCAGGGTCGACCACTCAGAGAGACGATTCGAATATGGCGAATGAAAAGCACTAACCTGTGCACTCGCTCTGATGCAAGCTGGCTACGATCCTCGAAGGTTCCTTCCGCCGCCGCTCCGGATCTGTCTCCTCGTTCCACAGCTGGTCAATCAGCGTGGGGACGTGCACCAGCGACACGCCATCTCGTTGGAGCCCTACTGCCAGAGTCAACCACTTAGGGAGACAATTTGATTACTCACCTTGATATGTCTTGATGGCGACTTGAAGCTCACCGAGCAATAATCTGTGCACTTGCTCTAATAGAGCCCTAATGCCAGGGTCGACCACTTAGGGAGACGATTCGACTGTGCACCTTGATATGAATAGATGGCGACTGCAAAGCACTAACCTGTGCACTCGCTCTGATGCAAGCTGGCTACGATCCTCGAAGGCTCCTTCCGCCGCCGCTCCGGATCTGTCTCCTCGTTCCACAGCTGGTCAATCAGCGTGGGCACGTGCACCAGTGAAACACCGTCCCGCTGGAGCCCTACTGCCAGGGTCGACCACTCGGTCAGGGAGACCAGGCGCGCATCAGCACCAACGCGGCCTGTGTGGCTCAGGCGGGTCTGGAAAGTAGGAAGCAATCAAATCTACAATAAGTTTTTTAATAAGTAATTACTCTCAAATCATCCGGTGCGTGTCGTAAGAGTTTAAGGGATTGAAGTAACCTGTTACTAAAGTATTTAATCAAATAATACAATACAAACAACATAGTATTCTCTTCAGTTAACATCCAACTTACACAAAGAGAATACTATGAACGCCAGAAAACATTGTTATACTTCATGAACTCGTAAACTCATCTATGTGGTGGTTTAATGTATACTCGTAAATGTTGGAAACTACTTTCGTATGCCTAACTAAAGTATAGGAATAACGAATGATGTCCTTATCGACCGTAAGGGCATTTTATTAGAGACAGTAAAAACCATAAAGTCTGACATGGGGTGGAATCGGCCTTGGCCCATCAGTGGCCGTGACCCATTATCATTTAGCACGACCCTAGGTGTAAAGCACTATTACCGGGTTACGTCATCCATTGTGTAAGTTTACTCCAGGGGCTCACAAATAGGACTGAAGTGTTGACCAAGAATACTGTTGTCAACATGTCAACAGTAAGGCCCTTACGGCATTTCTCAAAAACACCGTGTAGACAAATACTAGAATAGTACATTACGACACAAGTGCGAAAAACATGAACGAATTTCGTTTTGCATGTGTCTCGAACGACGTTTTTTAGTGCAGATGCCCCTCCGAAGTTTTGGACCTGACGTATAATTACACACTTCTCGCACTAGAGCCCAAAAAAGGCACCATTTGTACTAAAAAAAGTATAAAAAGCAGACAGCCATACCAAGCTGGGCCCTAAGGTGTTTTATAATGTGTAGACACCTACACCTACAGGCCACTTATGTATGTACAGCAATATTTTAACTGAGTACCTATATTCATAGGTTTACGAATTGACAGTATGAATAATGGCACGTACATAGGCCTCGTTCGTTGTGAGGATATCAGCGGCCGTACCGCGAACTTCGGAATCCGTATATTCAGAAGATTTATCCCAGTCACTCTAATGACGCCTTCTTTAGAATGATAGAGACAGAAGAATATTGCCAAATACATCATCCACTGGTACCAGGCAAGCATATCTAAGCAGAGCCTTACCGAGATCCACTCCGCAATGCTAGGCTGGCCGGGATCATCAGCGTCGATCACCAGCCACGAGCAGGACAGCGACGCTCGCGCTCTTCCCACGTCACCGCTGGTCACCCAGACTGCTGCTTCGCCTTGCGCCAGAACAGCTGCCGTTCCTGCACCGTCCCAACCACTGATGTACTGCAGGCGTTTCTCATCTTCTGGAGGCTCTTCGCTCTGCAAAACGTTATAAGTTAATAAATACGTACTGACTGAACATGACAATAGTACTACCTATTAAAGTTTATTTTAAGTTACAGACCGGTCCAAAAGGCATCCAGTGTGGCAAAATCTCTAAAATAAATAATATTCTCACTAACATTAATTTTTTGGGTTCTTCCTAGGTATTCGGAATGATAAGCAGAATCGAACAGGCCAGGTTCCACCAAAATCGAAATTCGTAAATTTCGAGGATATGTCTCTGGCACTCCAACGAAAGCGTCATTAGAGTGAGTGAGAGAGACAAATCCTGGAAATTTGCGAATTTCGTTTGTGTTTGGGCCGCTGATAATTAATTATAATTAATCATTGATTATGCCGTGTGGTGACGGCAGTAAGAATACATTTGTCACCACCCCAACTCCTCCTGCGGGTGTCGTAAGAGTCGATTAAGGGATTGAAGTGTCACTGACTATTCTACAAGATTGATGATGGGCAGCAGCGTCATCATAGTGGACACATTACTGCGATCGCCAATCCGCTTGCCCAGCGTGGCGATTATGGGCATTTACCTCCTAATGCGTCTATACGCATAGTTAATAGGAGAGGCCCACGTCCAGCAGTGGACTAACATAGGCTGATGATGATGATGATGATGATGATGAATCATTGATTCTGGATATAATCAATCATCTGGCTATTTTTTTGGAAAATGTTGACTGGCAAAGTTTTACATACCAAGTGCTCATCGCTGTAGAACACCAGGAAAGCATCAAAGTAGCTGCTCATCTGCGTGTACGTGGTGTCTCTCATCGCGCTCCGCAGCCGCGCCAGCGGGCTCGTGGTGACGGTGTCGTCGGGGCATGAGGCGGGGGGACGGTGCTCCGCCGTCGGCGCGGGGGGGAGGGGGGGAAGCGTGGTCGTGGGTGTCGTCGGGGTTGTCGCAGTCACGCTGGAGTCGCGGACTGCGCCGTGGCATGCTGGAAATATGAATGATTTCATCAAGGTGCGTTCAAACTAAAAGAGCATTCGCTGTTCTAACCTCCCACTCTAGGAAATTCGATCGGTACACAAAACGTGATTGGTTGATTTCGTAGAACGGGCGCTAGAACAGCGAATGCTCTTTTGGTTTAAACGCACCTTGGATTCGGTTCGGGTTCGGACACGCGCGAATGAGGGTTTTCCATATTTTTTCTGCCCTCCGGCCGGCAAACAGCATTTTGTCGGCCGCTGCGCTAAACTAAGTTGCCGCCTGCCGGCTCCGTTGAGCAGAAAAATAATATACACACCTCGGCCGTTAAATGGGAAAGTCACGGATCACGTGTTTATCCCAATTACTGATGACCTAGTGAAGTTTGTTAGATGCGGATGACTCCGGACAGGTGACGGCTGATTTGATGATGATATTACCCAAGTATGATATTATCTTATAACTTATCGACTATTATTATTATTTTGTCACATACATTCACCGTGGATTATCAATATTATCATTAAGTATATGAATGTGTATCAATAATTCAAATATTGTAAGTCGTCAATACTTTGAAAACATGTCACATCCCACTCCGCTTTATTAAGCAAAATTGAACTGTTGTATACAACGTTGTAGACACTTATACAAGTTTTTAACCAACTTCAAAAAGGAGGTTCTCATTTGGTCAGATTTTTTTTGTATGTAAATAAATTACTCGATATCTCCGAAAATAGTGAACCGATTTTAATTTTTTTAAGCCAGCGGGTATAATTTAATTTAATTTAACAAAGGAGATACTTATGGTCCCTTTGGCATCAACACCAAGTCGGGGTTTGATGATGAGATCTTGGAGAAACCGGTTGATGTCGGGTTTAACCCTTTATAAGGCAGAGGGAATATTTTTCCCACCATTCACCAGAGTTAAATTTTGCGCATTTCTGACATCTGTCTGCCCTTTAAAGGGTTAAAATTATTCAATTTGGTGATTATACAAAGTGAAGAAATAAATAATTAATAATATATACATTGTGTGGTTGATTGGGTATCTCGGAAAATGGACAACGAAGAGACTGATTAAAAATAAATCAGCATCATCCGCCAGGGATCGGAACCGGTTTTTAAGAAAAACCTCGAAATAGCTAAATATTTTAAAATGTTTTTCACTTTTGATTACACGGTTACTTGGGACATTAATAGAAGTTGCCTGGTCTATCGGCTTTTGTTAATTTCGTAAAAAAAATGTTTCGTTTTCATACATATAATAATTGTAAAATTGTAATGGCAAGTGTGAGAGAATCTTAAGAATCTCAGGAGAGATCTCAGGTGACCGACGGTACATGTCAAAATAAATAACATTAGGGTGTAATAAAGGTTGCAATATACTTGTTCAGTCATTAAACTTATTTTTTCAATAACTCAATAACAGTAAGAGTTATAAGACACTAGTTTCTTAGAGAAATTTATTATTTTTGACCTAAATAAGTTTCCATTTAATTTAACGGAAATCAATGAAAACACGGTGTACAGTTTTCAACATTTTATGTAATTTTTAACATCGTATTTTTGAATTACTCCATCAAAAAAAGAACGGAATTCGAACTGTTTTTTTGTATGGAGAAAAAACATCTACTATAGACATCAACATCTACTATATTAATATTTAACAATTAGAAATATTATGCTCAAAAAGTCATAGGAAGAAAAATACATAAAGTAATATTAATGCGACGTTGTGCAATGTGTTCGCAGTATTTTTTTATATCAGCTTCAAAATCTTTTTAAGTATGTCGATAGTTTTTGCATAATCTAAGTTATTATTTTTTAAGATTCTGTTGCAAACACTCAATTACCTATGACTCTGAGACTCTGCTAAGTATAAGTATTCATAGTAGTTGTAGTATTATCAAACCGCGATTAGAATGGGATTCGAAAGTACTGTTGACACAACAGTGTATAAGTCAATCTAGGATATAATCATAGTTATATTCATATATTTATACTTTAAGTGCAAAGACTTACAGACAATAGATTGATTTAAACTTTCACGATTATCACTCATATTTTAAAGACAAACGGGTCTTAATCGCGTAAACTTACGTTTAATTATATCCTGACGTTTCGGGCATCACGTTACACCCGTGGTCTGCCTGCGACCACGGGTGTAACGTGATGCCCGAAACGTCAGGATATAATTAAACGTAAGTTTACGCGATTAAGACCCGTTTGTCTTTAAAATATTACAGACAATAGATTAATTAATCACTCACTACATCTGTAAACAACTCTTTTCTTGGTAAATATTTTGTCATTTGTTGTGTCAACAGTACTTCCGAATCCCTTTCTGATTCCGGTTTGATAATACCTAGGACTAGGCAGTCCCAACCCGAAAGAAAAGGCCTGATAATAATTAAAAAGTTAAAAACATTGCTGTTTCGTTTTCGCGACAGAAAGTTTGTATACCTACATAGCTCCATTACCTACTGACGCCCTTTCCATTACAAACTTAATAGTATATTACATCAGAGGCCGGGAAAATGAGGATTTCCGGCCAAGTTAGTATATAGCCGGATAGGTAACGAGACCGGGAATCCGTTTTCACGCCTAGGCATGTATAGTGCTTTTCTCAAACATACAAATAAATAAATAAAAAAATACAATGTTGACGAAATTAAAAAAAAGTTACTTTGCATTGTAGACCTAGGCCTGAAAAGTGTTATGAAATTCCATTTCCATCACAGTGAGTTACTGCGTCCTAAAAGTGATACTTCCGAGTCTATTTTAAGGAACGTAAAAGACAATATTTCATTGCATGTTTGAGAAAAGGCTGCAAGCCTTTATTATCCCAAGTTCATATTTATAATATATGTATTCAGCCCGCAAATAGGCCTGTTTTTCCATGCATTGACGGTAATGTACTAAGAAATAACTACGACTCAATAAGAAATTATTATTGAGGAAATAATATAAATTATTTCGTCGTGGCATTAATTTAAATAGTTCAATCAGTAATTTACAAGTTCGACAGTTTATTATGAAACCCGTGTGCATACATCGCTTATGTTTATGACAATTCACGTTCTAACATGGTAGGTAACATGGACAGACCGACGTAACATTCCCGTTTGTAGCAGACCGACCACGCGAGATGTCTGTCTGTCTCCCTTATTTAATTCTATAAAAGCCCCTCGAGAAGGAGAAAGCGGCTAGCGACAGCGGCGTTCCTGGCGCGGGAATTTACCAGGGCGACAGAAACGTAGCGGAGCGGGCCAAGACGAAAGCTCCACCAAAGCTCGCGCGAGCGACAAGGATAACAAAGGACAGGAGTCCTTCCCTCCCGCTCCCACAACTCGACCGCCCGGTTATCCTTTTTTTTGCTCCCCTTGCGATAAGGGCGTAGCCGACAGCCATCAATCGACCGATAATTTCAAAACAAACAAATGTCACGATTTACGAGCTTGTTATTAGAAAATTTTAGTCAACGAAACAAACATCCTTTGCCTTAACAAAAATAAATAAAGTTTTATTGCGGAGCATAAAATCGGATTTCTGATCGCGTTTTAAGCCAACCAAATGCAAGTTTGTTAAATGGGAAGAAGTTCATTGCCCGGTGAGGTACCCAAGGGATGTGAATTCTATTGGAATGACGTCAACAACTAGCAGGACTTCAGAGACTGTAAGGAGGCGAGTCCTTCCCTCTATACGCACCTACTTCTTAAATAGTAAATTTTATTATGAGTGGGGCGATCCTCCCACGCTACACCGAAACGATCGAGGTGACGTCGGTATACACCAAGGTAGCATAAGCATAAAGATATCGTTTTGGAATTTTAGCAAAGAACTTTCTTACAATACAATATACAAGCTGTATCCTCTATCTGTAAATAAATAATAAACACGTGCAGTCGTGCATGCATGACGTAAATACATAGGTATATTTATATAAGTTTAGGTACTGTACTTACATGTTACGACTAAGTTTATCATCATACATGACGAAGAGACCCTTCACTACGTTGTTTATAATAAAAAAATTAATAAAAGCTAAGAAAATATCCATCTTTGGGCCCTCAGGTCGAACGGTATTCCCAAAGGGACGAAATATCCTGCGAGCTACCAAGGCAGCATATTAATGTGAGAGGCTGTGCTGTCCTGCCCTCAAGGATACTCAAGGATACGGGCAACGACCGCCCCCTCGACATTGCAACCGCACGCACAATAAAATAAATAAGCAAGCGACGTATGTACATACAAAACTTATATAGAGATACGACGTTTTAAAAGCGAGGTAGAGCGCAGTCCAGTGCAGGCAATGCACTTGCGTCATTAGAGCGAGATGCAGAATATTGCAACGCGAGTGCGAGATAAATAGCTATGCGATGACAGCATGCGCTGATAACACACGCGAATGGATAATGAAAAGAATTAATGCATTTTTTCGCTACGGAATGTAATTTCAAATGGCCGACCGAGTAGCAGGTATTAATTTTATAAGTAGTTATTGTATTTTGTTTTTTTTTATTTGAAACGCCCTCTTTAAATATTTGTGTCATAACTCATAATTTGTTATTTACGATACAAGGTGTTGTAAGTGAGTTTTTTCTCACGAGTGTCTGTGCTCTTAAAACACGAACGAAAAACATTTCAACAACGTTCGTTTTTTTCGAGCTTGTAAAGAAATATCAATGTCACTCCTTCCATCTATTTCAAAATTCCAATTGACTTGTCCTCGATGACATCGCGAGCCCTGAATGTAAGTAAAAATTTGACCTAATTTACATATCTATTCAAAGTTGAAAATTAAAATGGAAATTATAATTTTTTTTCCGCAAAAATCCGAATTATACGGAATAAACGGGTTTTTTTCTTATAACGTGATCTACCAAAACATAAGTTTCATCCTCAATATTGAGTCATTTCGTCACTTGGCTCCTTTTAACCGCCGTGAATTTTTCATCGTACGTGCTCGTGTCGCCACCAAGCTGGCATTTGAATGAGACTAATTGTAATTTTAGCTTCATAAAAACCAAATCAGACCTTTGTCTTATTTATCAGACTGGATATTGACTGTCTGATATATCAGACTACGGCGGTAATAAAAAGGTTGACCACTCGACACCCCTTTTTGGCTGTTTCTTCTTGGTCCTGTATGTAGTTGGCGTCCATTATTTAACAAGTCCTTTTAAACCTCGTTTCTCTTAATTCTGACGACAGACGCCTAAGATATGTTAAATTTATCAGCTGCTTTTCTGATGCAGCGGCCCTACCGCGAAAAACGATACCTATTCGTAAATTTCGAGGATTTGTCTCTCTCACTCTAATGACGCCTTCGTTTGAACGACAGAGAAAAATCCTCGAAATTTACTCATTTCGATTTTCGCGGTAGTAGACCAGGTAAAGAGAGACTTTACAAAAGCCGATTCAATCCGATTCACATTTCGGGTCATTGTTCTTTTTCTTTCCGAAATTTTCTTAAATCCAGACTTACCAGTTTTTTTAACTCCTTCTTAAAGAAAATGTTTTGCTGTAGGTATCCTTTTTTACTATGAGACTCGTAAATATTGAACGACTCTTAGCAAAATACTTCCTAATAAAAAAAACCATTGAAGTTAACATTTTCAATAACAGACTTTCCATTTCCAACTTGTATTCATCACTCCTATGCATACCTGGGATAACTGGGGGCAAGTTATAGGGATTTGATATCGATTAAAATGATGTCGATATAATTATAATAAAATTTATTTATTTTATTTATTGGAGAAACAACAGAAGCAGTGACAAAACATGTAGTATACATATACAGTGGTAATGAATTAGGTGTTCACATACCTCCTTAAATGCTCCCACTAAGGACACATACAGTTTATATATTATAAACTAAAACTAATGCTACGGTAAACTAAACAAAAAGACCGCTGCCACTCAGTCAACAAACAAGGTGAATCTAGTTAAGCTTACAAAATATTTTAACAATCTGTCTCAGCTAGTATATTCAGTATTTGTTTTTGGAAACGTAGTCTACCAGTATTAAAAATGTCTGCTGACGTGAAGAACTTATTGTAGGAGCTGCACAGGCGACGCAGTGGTGCGCGTTTACCTGCATTGGTTGAGTTGGTCGGGATGGCGAATAAGGCATTAGAACGCGACGTACAGCGCGAAGGGACCCTAAAACGTATATTTTCGAGCAACTCTGAACAGTCATAATTATTTCTACAAATGTTAAAAAGAACCATCATATCAGAGCATTTGCGTCTCGCAGCTAGGGAGGGTAACTTATAATGGCGTACTAACTTGTAGTAAGGCATATATTGACCGGTTAAACGTCTATGCGTAGCACGCAAAAACTTTTTTTGAATCATTTCAATAGCATTTGAGTACTTGTCATACAATGGATTCCAGATTGTCGAGGCATAATCTAAGTGGGGTCGTACTAGAGATTTATACAATAAGATATAAGTAGAAGCTTTTTTGAAGACCTTGGCTGTTCTTAATACGAATCCTAACATCCGGTAAGCTTTCGATATAATTTGTTCAACATGGCTACTAAAATCCAGTTTATTATCAAAAAGTACACTCAGGTCTCTCACTGTAGTTACCTTTTTAATGCATTTGTTGGCAATCATATACTCAGAGTGGAAAAACCTTTTTTTATTTTTGGTTATTGACATATGTAAACATTTATCACTTGCCAGCTGAAGTTTGTTTTTTGACAGTATGCCATAAAGTTGTCGATGTCATTTTGAATCAAGGTGATGTCAGTAGTAGAATTAACAGACTTGAAGAGTTTTAAATCGTCAGCGAACATTAGGAAACTACAGCTCTTAAAACATTCTTTTATGTCATTTATGAATATAATGTAAAGGAGGGGTCCCAAAATAGAACCCTGAATAACCCCCGAGGGCACGTCTGTAATTTCAGACCTAAATCCATTAGCAGTAATAACTTGAGTTCTGTTCATTAAGTATGATTCAAACCACCGCAAGAGGTTACCCCGAATACCATTGTATGAAAGTTTTTCTAGAAGCAATAAAGAAAAGATGTGCTTATTGAACATTCTCGATTACAGGGGCCTATTTCTCGTACCTTATTAATTAGACTAGTAATATTAGTCCATGGGCTAATATTTTTTACAAGTTTACAAATTTGCGTTTCTCGAAGCCACTCTAATAAAATATTAGTTATTAGTTACCAACTAATAAATATTAGCTAATATTATTAGACCTAATTTGGTTTTGGTTTCTCGAATACAAAGAAAAATATCTACACTTGTAAAATACACTCATAAAGCTATTAGTCGCCGAAGCTTGGTAAAAAATATTAGTCCAAATTATTAGCGTGTTACTTATCACAGTTAACTAAAGAAAATTATAAAATGTGGACGGATTCGGATGAGAAATCATGAAAATTGTTAATTCCTTCCATTTTTACGTTTATCTATTTAGGTTAACGTATCCGAAAAGCTTCCAAATAAAATATCTCTGGCTTCCAATATATTCCTCAAAACCATCAACTTCATATCCATTCTAAAGGTGCGTTTAAACCAAAAGAGCATTCGCTGTTCTATCGCCCGTTCTACGAAATCCACCAATCACGTTTTGTGTAACGATCGAATTTCGTAGAGTGGGGGTTAGAATAGCGAATGCTCTTTTGATTTGAACGCATCTTTAATAAATTTAGATGTTTGATTTTAACTAAACAAAAAATTTGCTCTTTACCGCCAATGATTTTTTTTTAAATATGTAATTAAGGCATGGGTAATACCCCAATCAGCCAAGCTGGACTAATATTTTTTATTAGTTTACCATTATTAGTTACTAGTCTAATAATTATTTTCGAGAAACAGAAAATATTAGGATTTGTAAAATTTTCACTAGTAACTAATAACTAATATTTCTATTTTAATTTTAGTCTGATTGGCTGGATTACCCATGCCTTATTACATATTTAAAAAAAATTTCAACATTGGCGGTAAAAAGCAAATTGTTTGTTTAGTTAAAATAAAATATTTAAATTGATTAAGAATGGATATGAAGTTGATGGTTTTGAGGAATATATACGAAGCCAGAGATATTTTATTTGGAAGCTTTTCGGACACGTTAACCTAAATAGATAAACGTAAAAAAGGGAGGAATTAACAATTTTAATTATTTCTCATCCGAATCCGTCCACATTTTATAATTTTCTTTAGTTAACTGTGATAAGTAACACGCTAATAGTTTGGACTAATATTTTTTAGCAAACTTCGGCGACTAATAGCTTTATGAGTGTATTTTACAAGTGTAATTATTTTTCTTTGTATTCGAGAAACCAAAACCAAATTAGGTCTAATAATATTAGCTAATATTTATCAGTTGGTAACTAATATTTTATTAGAGTGGCTTCGAGAAACGCTTTGTAAACTTGTAAAAAATATTAGCTCATGGACTAATATTACTAGTCTAGTAAGGTACGAGAAATAGGCCCCTGATATCGGGCCTCTTCAGATAGTAAAAGTATGCCGATGTCATTTTAATCAAAATGACAATTTAAATATTGATATTTTAATATTAATTGTATATTTTGAAAACTATTTTAAAATAAACGCGTAACTACCCGTTTGAATTTAATTTTTATTAAAATTGAAGAGTATGTACCTAATATTTATTTATGCCGAATAACATTTTGATGTTAACATCGATATATTTTTAGTCGATAAAATATTTTGATACATCACTTTCGTATAAATGCCCCGAGCTATCCCAGGTATGCTCCTATGTATTAACGCTTCATCCTCATCCGTATTTATATCATTACATTCTTTCCTTTCACTTAATGATATAAAACTAACATTTAACATGTACAATCACTTTCCTGTTTCCTTTTTCCCTATTTCCAAATTTTCCGAATATCCTAATCCCTAAATTCCGTTTCCTTGTTTATTCGGCTGGCTGAATGCGCCAAGAGCGCGGTGCCATAATAAAATAAAATAAAAATATAACAGACTACCTATGGATGCCCTGAAAACAATTATCAATTATCTGTTTTATTTAAGACTATAATTCCAGCCAGTAAGACTTTCTCATTTATTTGTCTCTACTTAAAACTCTAAGGCTGCGGCTCCATGAGGCGGAGAGGAGCGGAGATGTGCAAAATTGGCCAATGAGACCGCATGACAGTGTTTCGAATTTTGAATTTGAAGAATGTAATTGATCAAATTTGCACATCTCCGCTCCTCTCCGCCTCAATGGAGCCGCAGCCTAAAAACACGTCAAAAAAACTACCAAAGATGGCGAAATGTCACGCTGTCCCATGTCATTACCATTGTAACGTTTCTGAAATACTCGTAGCCAACCATGGCTTCATAACTATGTTAATAAATTAATACAACTCGTTATTGTGTAAATCCTATATTTAAGATATTATGTTTATGTATTAATCGCGTTAAGGTGCATTCAGACCAAACGAGCATTCGCTATTATAACCCCCTACTCTACGAAATTCGATCGTTATACAAAACGTGATTCATTGATTTCGTAGAGTGGGGGATAGAACAGCGAATGCTCGTTTGGTCCGAATGCACCTTTACACTTCTCGGTTGGGTACAATCGACAAAGCTAGGTACTAGCTTTTGTCGTTGTCTCCGTCCGCGTTTAGATTATTCTTAAAGCTGTGAATTACCAGACATACATTCTTAGGATATAACATCCGACATCATAATCATCAGCCTATACTAGTCTACTGCTGAACATAGGCTTCTCCCATTTTACCTTCCTCCCATCTAGCCTTTTCTATAGGGAAGGTACCAATATTAATAAAATAGGTACCAAATGTTTTTTAAATCCTGAGTTATTGCCATTGTAATTAATTTATGTTTTTCTTCTATAAAACATTTAAATTAAATATATTTTTTTGCGACAAGTCTTTAAATAAATAATATTATTATACAGGGTGTAAGTCTAATACGGGCGAAGCTCTTAACGGGTGTTAGTTTACGGCATAATAAGTACATTAAAATAACTTTTACTTAAAATTAGAGCAACAAAATTTTCCATACAAAATAATTCGGCGCGCAATGTAGAGCAACATACGCGAGTTAAGCACTCGTTGGCAGCTAATTTCAAAAGCAGATGACATAACTGCCATGTCAACAATAACACTGTATTTTTGTCTTGTATATCCTTTTATGTTATTGCAAGGGTTAGCTGGAAGAGATCCCTGTTAGGGATAAGTTCGCCTTTGTACATATTCTTATATTTACTGTTGTTTTGTTTTTATTCTCTGTAAACTTGTTTATGTGCAATAAAGTTATATATACATACATACAAATGTTCGTACCTACATTGCTGCTCCGAGAATCTTAAAAAAATCAGTGGGGTCATAATTAAGAGTAACTTTAAAAAGACCTTGTAATCCATGATTATACTAATGAATCCCATGCCTGGTTTAATTATTCGCCCGTATTAGATTTACACACTGTATAAAAAAAGTTAATTAAGAACTAGAATTAAATGTTGTCTTTAAAATAAGCAGCTACGTATAACATTTACAGAAGTGAAAATTTACCGAACCGCATAATATTTCATTTTAATGGTAATTCATTCTTTGTTCAATCAATGTTGTTACGTTACCCTGCCGTAACTACGTATAAGTATATAAATGTTATTTATCTACAGGAATATCATAATTTCCCTGTTATGTATTCAGAAGCGGTAATGTAATGACCTATATTAAGAGACCGGTGTCTGTGGCTGTATCTTAATGTTAACATTAAAGTACAGGCAGAGTACAGTACATCATAATGTTGACATTAAAGTATCATCGTCATGATATTAATTTTAACATTATGAAGTCAACTTCTTTTTGTTGTTTTTTTTTTCAATAAATATTTATTGTAGGATATCCTTACTCAAATTGAGTGATTTCAACTGATTTGAATTTTTATATTTAGAGGTAATTACTTAGTGGATATCAATGAAAATAAAGGTAAATTGTCATTCTAAACTAATGATATGGATGTAGATAAAATTATGTATGTGACTGTACATAATTAGGCATTAAACACTCGTGTGATCTTATTATGAAACTCGCCTACGGCTCGTTTCATAAAACCACACTCATGTTTAATGCCTCTTATTATGCGCCAGCCACATAAATAACTATTATTGCTCAATAATATAGTATATCATCGTATTCGATAATATTATTACATTCAAATTTGGAAAATCTCTGAAAACCGTAGAACTTTTACACAACAGTTATCCTACACACTCTTTCCAGCGAAAGTTAAAAAAGCTTTCGTCAAGTTCACGAACGAAGATGGCGCCTAGGTAACGATCGGACTTTCGTTTTGTAACTTTCCCGACTTTGTCACCAGGGCGACATGACCCCGCAGGATCCTGCATTACAAGCCGGTCCCTAAGGTTACAAAGGGATGTACAATACGACCATTATATTTTACGAGCTTTTAATTTTATCTCTTATACCCTTAGTCATAAGAGCGGATGTTGGCACAAAAATAATGCGTAGTCCTGAGGTTTACTGTATTCCCTTATTCTAAAATTAAATTACAAAGTACTGACATCTCTTTCTCTCTACCACGTTTAAAATATTGTTACACAAGCATATAACTACTAACGTCCCTTTCTCACATTTTACATCATTTACATTTGCAATGATAAAGCTTAGGAGCGATTATTCTACAAAGCTGGATTTTGTAATGCGATTTTGGAAATAATTCAATTACTTAACTTTAATTCTAGAATTTACACTAAAATAAATACAGATATTATTTTTTCTACAAACGTAGTTCAAATACCGAAATTCGTAATTTTCGGGGATTTGTCTCTGTCACTCTAGTGACGCCTTCGTTGGAGTGACAGAGACAAATCCCATTTGCGGATTTCGAAGTTCGCGGCAGGGCCCCAGTACCATTATGAAGGTAAGTACAAAAATACCGAAAATGCCCCGTCGAAATGAACCAAAACG
Source organism: Thaumatotibia leucotreta (assembly GCA_025490895.1). Classification (NCBI taxonomy): domain Eukaryota; kingdom Metazoa; phylum Arthropoda; class Insecta; order Lepidoptera; family Tortricidae; genus Thaumatotibia; species Thaumatotibia leucotreta. The sequence continues at coordinate 31,616 of JALPQI010003629.1, read as the reverse complement.
ATGAGTAAATAAAAAAAGTGCGTGTGCGTGAGAACAATGGTTTGCCCCCTTTTTATACCAGGACACTATGGGCTGTGTGGAGCTTAGTTTTGGGAGGACAATGACGCGGGGGTTACATTGTAGGCAGGACGGGACGGGATTTCTTGTATCAATAAAAGGAACAGAGAAAATGTTAGTAGGTATGCCGATCTGACGGCAAAAAACATTATCGTGAGTTAAAGAGCTTAAAAAAAGTGTTGATTTGTTTAAGAGCCTTATTTAAATTTATATTTTTAGTACAGATGGTGACTTTTTTAGGCTCTAGTGCGAGAAGTGTGTAATTTTACGTCAGGTCCAAAACTTCGGAGGGCCATCTGTACTAAAAACGTCGTACGAGACACGTGCAAAAAGGAAATTCGTAACTCGTGTCATGTCTCATGTCAAACATCGCCACTCGTTTCGGGTTTCCTGTTTTTCGCACTTGTGTCGTAATGTACAATTTTAGTTATACATTATAAGGAAAATAAAATGCAAGAAGGAATGCAAATAAGTGTTGCATTCGCTCAGAAATACCTATCAATGCTACATAAAAACGCAATCGTCTCCTATTTTTTCCTATTAGTATCCTAATCGGATACAATAATGAATGGAGGAAATAATAATTGTTAGGACAAATTATTTATTATCTAGGTATCTATACCATTCTTGCTAAATAACATTACATCATCGTTTTCGATAATATTAAATAGGTAATTTATTGCTCATTAGTTATTACATTTTGAACATCTCTGAAGATATATTCTAATATTAATTATTTTTATTCGAAATGAAGTGTCAAAAACCGCAAACGAATTTAAATATGGAACATATTATGATAGTTGGGCCGATCGTTTGTCACTTGAATAAAATAATGTGAAAAAAACATCTTTATATAAATAGATAACTTTTCTTCATAACATAATGCAAAAAAAATGAATTTAAAGATAAAATGAATTTGCGTAAAAATGAGCGATCAAGATGAAATTGATATTTCGGCGATGCGACCAACAAGTAGGTAATCACACTTGCTAGGGTAAGTTCTCCAGTGAATGAACAAATCCAGTGAACGAACAAAACACAAGTTTTTTTCGTAAAATAAGTTTTCTGTACATTTCTACTACGCGTTATATTTTTCACATTCTGCGCGCGCGCTCCCCGCGTACGGACGTTTGAGTGTTATCTGTGCGCGAGGGCTATTGTGTTAGCTTTCAAGATGGCGCAATGTAAAAAGTGCAAGCAATTCATATCAACAAATAAGCCAGATGAACTAGTGAACTGTAGACAATGTGATCAAGTGTTTCATAAAAAGTGTGCCGGGAAGAATGCAAAAAAAGATGTGTGTGAGTCTTGTGTGAATTCCGAGAAAACACCAAAAATTACGATGGAAAAAAATGATACGGCTGAGAGTGTCCTTGAGCAGGTTAATAGAAAGTTGGAAATACTGTACACGTTGCAGAGTAAAATAGATAATCTAAAGGACGACGTTAAGTTTTACTCTGAACAGTATCAAGGATTGTTTGAGTTTAAGGGAAAAGCCGAGAATAAAATAAAAGCATTAGAAAATAAAAATACACACTTGGAAACGCGAAATAAAGCACTGGAAGAAAGGATTGCAAGGTTAGAATCGAAAGAAAAGGAAAATAATGTTGAATTATATGGAGTGCAATGGACGAAGGAAGAAGATGTGATCGGAACAGCGAAAAATATAGCCATGAAACTGGGTTTGGAGCCAAATGATATTCGTGACGTGAAGAGAGTTGGTGAAGATAGGCCGTCCGGCGCCGCCGGCGTGGACCGCAGCGCCGGGGGCGGCGAACCATCCTCCCGCCCGCGTGCCCCTCGCCCTCGCTCGCTCATCGTTTCTCTGAATACGCGAATGGCGCGTGACCAATGGATGGCTAAAAGGAAGACGAAGATAACTAACGCAGATATCTATGGCCAAAAGGGAGATTCCACCCATATTTACATTAATGAGGACCTCACGACTTATACAAAACAACTCCTATGGCGTGTCAAGAGTGAGCTTAAACCTGATCCATTTAAATACGTTTGGGTGCAAGACAACAAAATATTATTGCGAAGAGACGATCCGAACAATAAAAAAATTACGGTAATTCGAACAGAAGAAGATTTGGCAAACGTCAGAGCTGCTGCTGTCAATAATAATACCTAGTTGGTAGATTCTCACAGCCTATACATGGGCTTTGTAAAGTTATGGTGTTTGAATAATCTCATTAAAATTCAACGACAAACTTCAATCAATCCAGTCCAATATTGAATACACTAAGTACGTAAGTTTAGATTCATGGTGCAACAATGTAAATCAAAATAATACAGATCTCACAGTAATTCACTTAAACATACGCTCACTGAGAAAACATCATAATGAATTAATGGTACTACTCGAAGACTGTCATGATAATTGTGATATAATTATATTATCGGAAATAAACATTAAATCTATTGAGCTCCCGTTATTTCAATTGGATGGATATAACTCTTATGCCTATACGAGAGAGGAGAAGAGGGGCGGTGGGCTACTTTTGTTTGTGAAGAAAGTGTACAACTTTACGGTGACGAATACTGCATATGTGGATTGCGAGATAATACACGGACAGCTGGCACAAGGTCAAGGTCGTGCGGACGTTCACATCGTGGCAGTCTATAGGCCTCCACACACAAATAGGCATATGTTTGTTGGTGAAATGCATCAGCTGTTGAAGAGTATACCGCCGCAGTGCGACGTTATTGTGTTGGGTGACATGAACATCGACCTTAAGGATCCTACAATGGATAGCACCACTGCACGATACGTTGACATTATGAGTGAGATGGGTCTTCAATGTGCAATCACAGACTATACGCGTGAAGAAATGTACAATGAGAAGATTGCACGTTCTTGCCTAGACCACATATGGATCCGAGTAGCTGCACCTTGTGTTTCGTCCTTTTTGCTAACTTGTAAGATCTCAGACCACTATCTAATTGGAGTGAGATATGACAATAGTGAAAGTGTTGCGGGTAATAGATTTAAAAAGTGTGAAAGTGTGCGCTTGTGTAATAATAGTGTTGAGAAGAAGTTGGATGAGTATCCATGGCATGAGCTAATGGTATTTGACTGTCCTTTGTTGCTTTATGAGAAAATTAAATCTGTTTTTGGCAGTATTTATGATAGTTCAATGATTAAATATACAAAATCTAACAGGAGGGTTTCTAAACCATGGATAGATAAAAATCTGAAATTAATGATTAGATACAGGGATAAACTATATCACAGATGGAAAAGCAAACCATTTGACATGAATATGCGCCTAGAATATAATAAATATAGGAATAAGGTGAATAAATGCATAAATACTGCCAGAAATAAGCACAGAAGGGAGGAAATTTTACAATGTAAAGGAGACATAAAGAAAATATGGAACAAAATTAACAGCTGGACGGGCAGGATTGGCACCAGTCTGGATGATGTAATAGGGAAATATTTAGGAAAAAATGAAACTTTACTTAACATTTGTAATACATTCTCGACTACATTTACACAGGAAATATTAGACATAAAACATAATTGTAACCACAGGTTTTTAAACAGAGAAAATTATGTAAATAAATCACAACTGTCAATGCGACTTAGGAAAGCCACACATTTTGATATAAATAAGATAATAAGCAGTTTAAGTATTGATAAAGCACCTGGTGAGGACAGAATACGCGCCCGTGATATAAAATTTGTTAAGTTAAAAATAAGCCCAGTTATTGCTCTGTTTATCAACTTGTGTATTGAGAAAAGTTTATATCCATCAGAATTAAAAACTGCACTAATAAGGCCAATTTATAAGCAAGGTTCTCACTTTGATTACACAAATTATAGACCAATAGCAATATTGTCTGTTATAAATAAAATAGTAGAAAAATACATAGTAGAACAAATAAGTAGTTTCTTGGACAAAAATAATATATTACATGATGCACAGCATGGGTTCCGACGAGGCCGCAGCACAGCGACAGCGCTAGCACGGTTTGCTGACGACGTTAACGGCAGTCTTGACGGTAGGCAGCAGGTGGTGGTGGTCTACATTGATTTCAAAAAAGCTTTTGACACACTGGATCACCACCAGCTGCTGTGCGCCATGGATGAGTGTGGAGTCAGCGGCCCGGTCAATAAGTGGCTGCAGGCCTATCTGTCTGAGCGGACGTTGAGGACTGCCGTTTGCGGCGTGACAGGCAGCAGTGCGCGGGTGACCTGTGGGGTGCCCACTGGTTCTGTGTACGGCCCCGTGGGATACATCATGCACGTAAATAGCATGTGTAATGTGGTTGAGCATTGTCGAACTTATATGTATGCAGATGACACCTGTTTAGTATACTCTAGTAAAGATATTAAAGAAATAGAATACTGTATTCAGGATGATCTAAACAATATCATTAGGTGGGCGCATGATAATGGTATCATAATCAATATTGCAAAAACCAAATGTATGCACATCTATTCGCCCTATAACAAATGTATAACAAGAGCTCCAATAATTACTGGCCATGATTATGATTGTCTACATAGTGGAGTCCAATCCTCCTGTCACTGTGAAAGGCTTGAGGTGGTGGAAAGATACAAGTACCTGGGGCTGACAATAGACTCCCGCTTTACATGGAATGCACATGTGGAGGTGGTGTGCGAGAAACTCAGAGCCGTGCTTGTGAAGTTCCACCATCTCAGGTTTTTCACTGATATAGCAACTCTGTATACTGTGTATTATGCACTCACTGACTCGATACTTTCTTATGGACTGAGCACATATGGTAGAACATTTAAAACTTATCTTGACAAAATCAAATACCTACAGATTAGATTTATGAAAGCTTTAGTAGATAAAAAGTCAAAACAATTGTGTAGAGAAGATTATAATAGGTTATTTCTAAAATGTAACATGCTGCCGGTCAATGAGAGGGTATCTTTCCAGATTGCAGTGGAACAATATGAACCAAATGAGTTTAAAGTCCATGTCAGTAATCCACTTCTGTGCAGAAAGTTAGCCAATGAAGTTATGGTTGTACCTAGAGTAGTTAATTATTATGGTAAGAGGACCAGATCCTACCTAGTTCCTAGTATCTACAACAAGATACCTTTAGATATTAGAAAGAGTTCTAGCAAAAATGTATTTAAATCAAAATTAAAAAAGCATATGTTGCAACAGTTGGAAACTCAAATTAATTTAAGCTAAACTTAATTGTTATTAAAGATTAAAATACAGTTTATAAATAAATATAAGATATAGTTAACAAGACAGATAACATAACAGTATTGTATAAGTAAGGGAGACTGTTTCTGCCAACAAACTGTCTTACAGTTTGGCGGAGGGTGTGAAGATTGTAACAAGCTGTTATTTTTTTCATGAATAAACGTTTTTATTTTATTTTTTTATTTTTTTTTTTTTTTTTCGGGTAGGAATATTTTTGACAAGTTCTGGTAGCACTTACATCAACTCATATGCATCAGTGTCCAAATGGCGATGATCTAAAGTGGGCACGTTGCGCCGGTTCGTTTTTTATATGGAGGTGTTATAAGGATTGAGGTAAGCTTACGTTGTGATTAATGTGTTATTGTGTGCGTTTCGTGCATCTCCCAGGTACAGTACGTGTTTTTTTGAAACCGGAAGGTTATGATCATGCTATTAAAGTATAGTTTAATGTGATTTCGTTTCAAATAGTGGTTTTTAATCCAGTGTTCTATAACTAGAACTCAAAATGGCTTAAAACCTAGTGACCGAACGGGGGAGTTCATTCACTGGAATTGCGTGATTTATTGTTTGTTCCATATCTGAGTTTTAGTAGTTGTAATAAGATTTGGTTTTCTATGAATTGACTAGAAATGTGATGTCTAGCAAAGGGCCAGTGTTCGAACAATACTTGATATATTAAAATTTTAATGAACTACTGCAAACACAGTTAGTTCATTAATTGGATTGCGAAAACCAGTGAATGAACGAAATCATTTATTTTGTATTTTGTCTGGTTTTAAGACATGGAAAGGTCAAAAAAACATTTAAAGGATTCCAATATGACCAAGAATCTCTCGACAAAACTCTAAAAGCTGTTGCAACTAGTGAACTATCAAGTGCCAGTTTTAATATCTCAAAATAAACGCTATTTAAATCACCGAAATTGTCCAAAATCCTGCCACTGAAGAAACAAACATAAATGGATCTTTGGTTAATCAAAAGTATTTAAGTGCTATAATTGATATGCAGAATGAGTTCCGTTTACTTTTTAACGAAAGCGACATATAAGGTCACTCTTCAATGGTAACGGAAGAGTTAGTTGAACCTTCCCAGAATACGCAGAAATGTGAAACTGTAATTGATGTCGTTTAATTATGTTTATAGTTATTATGTCTCATTAAAGTTAAAATTCAATTATCGAATATTACTAGCACTACCAATTAAAAATAGAGTACTTTTTGCATTATAATACATTATTTTTAAGGTAGTTCATTCATTGGTTTCATTTGTTCATTTACTAGAATTTTGTGTTCATTCACTGGTGATTTTCCATTTTATTCCCTACAATCAGCTATAATTTAAAACTGTGCAGCACTAATGCAAAATAAAATTGATTTTAGAAAACTACGATAGTGGTTTACTCTGTAAGAACATTCATATTTAAATTTCATTATTGCTCCCAGCCACAAAAAAAAAATGAAGTTGAAAATTTCCTTAAGTGTTCATTCACTGGAGCACTTACCCTATCTAAGCTCGCCATTGCTTGTATGCATCGCGGAAGTGATGTGTGATGAAAAATATACCGGGTGGCCCATTCATATCGGTCAGTATGGGAAAGTCTGAAACTATAAGACATACGAAGATTTGTTCTTAGGAACCATGTCATTGATTTTGATAAAAAGGAAAACTGCGTTGATAGATATGAGAGAAAAAAAAATTTTTCTTAAGATTTACACAATAAACACCTAGTAAAATAAATTTAAGTACGTGAAAACAATGAATTCCATTCATTTTAGACATCATGTTTCTTAGAGACATTTATTGCTTAAGACCTACACAAACGATATCTGAATAGACATAGTGTATGTTTATTTTTTCAAAACAACCGGGTTCGATTCCCTGGCTGGGTACAGTTTATTTTTCAAATGTATGAATGCAGTTTTTCTTTTTATCAAATTCAGTGACATGGTTCCTAAGAGCAAATCTTCGTATGTCTTATAGTTTCAGTCTTTCCCACACTGACCGATTTGAATGGGCCACCCTGTATAGTGATGGAATACTAACTCGAGTCATTAAAAGCCCTCCGCCTACAGCACACTCTCGTTAATAATTTACCTGTTACCTCCCTAAATGCACAATGTACTATTTCATCACACTTGCTATCTAAGCGCGCCATTGCTTGCATGCGTAGCGGGAGTAATAGAAAAGTGAAATTCCCTCGGGAGTAATAGAAATGTCTGTACGTCATAGAATAATATTTTGGTTTAAAACTTATTTTTTTGTCCGCAAGTGTGATGAAAAACATTGTATGCATCAAGGGAGGTAAGTACGGAATTACTAACGAGAGTGTTAGGAGCCCGACGCCGTAGGTATTGTACGGTCGGCTCTAATAATATGTACCTACACAATTTAGATCCTTATGCCTTTGACATACGTTCCGAAACCTATACATATTATTAGACGTGACTGTACAAATAAGACATCTGGGTCGCGTTTTATAAAGTTACAATTTACAATTTCGCTGTTTGCCTCTCTTTCTAGCCAATATGTGCGTGCGTTAGAGAGGCAAACAGCAAAATCGCAAATTGTAAGTTTATAAAACGCGACCCTGGGGCCCATTTCTCAGAAACTTGTAACTTGTAATACAAGTGGAAGTCTCTTTTTGGTCCCTATTAATTTGATAAGGTCTTCCGCTTGTATTACAAGTTACAAGCTTTCGAGAAATGGGCCCCCGTTCTAACAAAAGTCTACTTGCATGGTGGTCGTAATAAGCGGCTCCAGAATGCAACGACATGATAGATAAAGTACCAAGAAATCACGAAGAAAAATCACCCAAAATACGAGTTAAATTGGTGATTAATTCGCGATTCTTGGTTGTGTCCATAGTGAAAGTTGCTCAGTGTGACCATCCCTATAAGTTCATGACCCAGGTGTGACCCTGTAACTGTATTAATCATTAGGGGAATTTGCCGTAATCGCCACACTTGGCATGCGGGTTGGCGATCGCAGTGCCTGCCGTGCTTCGGGGCTGCTGTCCATAACTCGGTGGTCGTAGTTTTAGGACATATACCTACCCCCGTCCTACTATCGCAAATATAGAAAACCTTAAATTTCGAGGATTTGTCTCTAATCCGGATCTTCCAAATCAATTTCATGTCAGAGCAACCAGGATGCTTAGCCAAGTTGCCAATCGCTAGCGCTTGGTAGCGTGTCGTAGTTTCCCTCTCTGTCACTCTTGCATATTAGTGCGACAAAGACAGTTAGTTGCCTTTCGCTTACGATTGACGATTAATCGCTAGCGATTGGTAACTTGGCTAAGCACCCAGAGCAGCTTTACTGGATTTTACCCAACATCGGCGTAGATCCCCCTTAAAGCGCCTGCCGACTGCAGAACGTGTTGCGTCATGTGACGTCAATTTCCACCAGGATTTCATGACAGAGCAGGAGCTATTCGCGACGAGGGCGAATCCTACCATGACGACACCAATCTACCCCTCGATACTAGTGACTAAACAAATACATGATTATGTACCTTATGACAAGGACTTAAGGTATATCGTCGGCAAATATGGGTGTGTACTCTACTCGTATATTAACATAGATGGGGAGCTTCGGCCGTCAGGGTGAATGGAGCTTAAATGGGTAAGTTATGACGCTTTAAATTTCAATTTTATTTTGTATTTATGGCCCATAATCTATTGGACTGCTTTTTAAATCGAAAATTGTTGATGGCAAAACCGCGCTTAGGTTTATAGTGTATCACATTTTTTAGGTAGCTACTAGCTACTTATACAGGGTGGTCCAAACCTTGACGTCATAATTTTTTTTTTTAGATTCCACACGTCATGGGCTATCAGAATATACCCCATGTATGTTAGCCGATTTTTTGTAGTTTTCGAGTTATGAATTCTTGATTTTTTTTTCTTTGAGAAATTCTGGAGTGATGAAATTTATTAAAAAAACTATTGGGTTTTTTTAATAGTTTATTTTTGTAAAAGTATTACCGAAAATAAAGCATTTACTGACAAAAAAATTAACGTCCTCACTTTGATACAAGTAGGATAAAAAAATACCAAATTCAAAATGATTATTTTACTTTATTTAAGAAAAAATTTAGAAGGTTTTTTTTAAGTTTATTGACCGACTACTCCGAAAAATCCTCACCATTAAGTATCACTTTTTTTTTGCCTTTACGAAGGCTTAAGGTCTAGGGCATGCTTTAGAATACCAAAAATCCTTGGGATATGTTTTTTTTTTTTTTATTAACGTACATTAATGCTATTTTGATGCGTTTTTAACGTAAAATTTTGAATTTTGTATTTTTTATCCTACTTGTATCAAAGTGAGGATGCTAATTTTTTTGTCAGGAAATGCTTTATTTGTAGTAATACTTTTACAAAAAGAAACTAGTTAAAAACCCAATAGATTTTTTTTATAATAAATCTCTTCACTCCAGAATTTCTCAAAGAAAAAAAATTTCAAAAATCCATAACGCGAAAACTACAAAAAATCGGCTAACATACATGGGGTATATTCTGATAGCCCATGATGTGATGGTATGAACGTTAGTCATGGTTAATGTACTACATTTCAGATGACGTGAGTAATCTAAAAAAAATTTTTTGACGTCAAGGTTTGGACCACCCTGTATATTACAGCGAATACAGAGTTAATATTCTAAGCACTACAATAAAAAGTGCAAAGTGCCTATTTCAGTTTCAAATTCAATAATTTGCTGATTCGCGAAAGATAATACGAATAATAAGTGTACCAGAATCTGATGAAGAAATAGGACGAAACAGTATTGATATTGATAATGTGTAATTTTCAATTTTAATAATTTAGGATGATTAAGATTAGACGAATATGAAAATAAAATTTGAATTCTTTCATACAAATTAGTTTATTATGTGCGTAAAGAAATACGAGTAACTTGAAATATCATCCACAACTGAACATGATGTAGGTACCTATCATAAATTCCTTGATTCATTATAGGTGCAATCAGTGTTATAATTCGACGGATGATAGTGCTCTGAACCCCTGTAGGTAATAAGTAGCGTTTATGCAAAAAAAAATCCTAAACCCAAAAATATCGAAATGTTTCGTTTGTTCACGTACTACTTCGTACCAACTTATCAGGCGACTTGAAGAATCGAAGATGGTGTTTTATATTCACCTTGTTCGCGTAGTGTTATAATTATCTACAAATACATACCTTATACAATAACGGTTTTCTCAACATTTTCACCAGATAACAATAGTTGAAAACGAATTGCAAAATGTAAACAACTTTAAACAAACTACATAGGTATTTGACACATCTGTCGATTGACAGTTGCCATATGAAAATCACTATTTTATTACTTTTAAAAATGCCGTCAGGTTCTGGTACACCTATACCTGCGGCCGGCCCTACCGCGAACTTCGACATTCGTTTTCGAAGATTTGTCTCTCTCACTCTAATGACGCCTTCGTTGGAGTGACAAAGAAGTCCGTAATTTATGAATTCCGAAGTTTGCGGCAGCAGGCCACGATTAAGTAGCGTAGCAACACTAGATAATTACCAAAAAAAAACAATTAAATGAAGGCCGCATTAAATAAACATGCAATACGTGCACTTTGCGTGTACACGCGTACACTACACAACTAACTAACTTATGTAGGTAGGAACCGCCTAACCCGTTCAAAGCACCCGGTCTCTATGTACTAGGAGCACCTAAACCGTAGAAGGTGGACAAACGGCGAACTAAGTAATAGGTGGCTAGTCGTCGCGAGAAGATATCCGACACACTACTATAGCACTCACACATTGCATCGCGGCATGTGACATGCAAAACAAGAATGTGTGTTTAGTTTACGTACAAATACATACCTACTGAAGGCAACAACAAGCAGAAACAAAAAAGCTTTCATGTCTCGTAACTTCACATAAATAGTACGTTACTGCAGAGGCCGGTAAATAAGGGCTTGCAGGCGGAATAAATATATACCCGGCTGGACTGCAGAGGTCGGCAAATAAGGACTTGTAGGCCGAATATATTCCCGGCCGGACAGAAATTGAAGCCTGCAAGCTCTTATTCACGCCGAAGCTTGTATTATATAAGTGACTTTCTCAAACATGCAATGAAAGGCAAATAAAACAATCAATTTTGTTTATTTAATAAACAAAACATATATCTGATCGATCCTTGGCTATTTGAAAAAATTAGCCATGATGCCGGCGACCCAATTGAAAAACCTGTAAAGTTTGAATGAATTACATAATCATTACGAGCCCCGATGCAGTGGAGTTCGTCAAGTTCGAAACAATTTTTACAAATTTTTGAATATTTTAAAAATGATCACATTATGCTAATGATAAATTGTATGAACGTTAGTCATGGTTAATGTACTACATTTCAAGAGACACAACAATCTGAAGTAGGTACGCTTTTGTTGTTTAATAAATCGATTTTAACAAACCAGTGTCTAAATTATATTTTCGTTCACCACCGTAATTCCGCGCTTATAAGCTTGACGCAAAATTCGCAGTGCATCAGGTGTACCATGTCGTCTTTAATATTAATGGCGTTCTTTACATTCATTAATTATTTACAAAATTAAAAATTGTGGAAAAAATTTAAAAAAATACCTCTCGTAGGTAAAATAGTTTTTTTTTTATTCTGATTTATTAAGTCCAAATATTTTATACTCAAAGAAACTATTTTAGTACTACTATTCAATAGTGAAGGTTTTGTCTCTAAACCTTTTCCCCCGGATGAACGGGATAATCTCGAAAAACTCTGTCTAACTGGACGAGAACATATGCATCGGGGCTCGTACAACCCTCTTCTATTCGACAAGCCGTAAATGGAATATTTCCGACTTCCGAGCCTATTTTAGGCACGTAATGACAACGTTTCATTGCTTGTTTGAAGAAAAAACAATAAGTGAAACAATAGGCATGTGCCAGTAAGTGCGAGCGAGATACAATACATTACGTATCGAGTGAAACCTAACCTATCCTTTTAGACTAGTGGCCCATGCTGAAAAAAATGTGGGTCATTTGAACCACCAGGTGACCTATCTAGAACGATATAAGAGCATAAAACAATAAGATTCAGCACTATGCCGTCACTTGTAAGCTGTCCAACTGAGTGCAGGTGAGAATTCGAAAGTACAGGTAGAGTGAGTACATTTTGGTCACATATTTTTGTACGGCATTCTTACCACCGATAGATTTACTTTCCAACTCATGGCGCGGCTACAGATTTTGCTGGTAACATAACAGCGACAATGGTTCAATATTCGTGTAGATATTCGTGGTAGAATGTTCCCGATCCCAAGAAGCTCCCCATAACGGAAGAGTAGTGGGTATTCTTCTCCTTGGTGGAGTGAGTCCCACTGGTCCCACATACCATCCCCAAAATGGCTGTCCCAGCAGTAGTTAGTTAATGATACGTAAATCCATTCTCCCCTGCGTCAACAAAACAACACGTAAGTACTTATATGTAGTACCTACTACCTACCTACACCTACCCTACCTATTAAGTATATCGTTTCTACTTGTAATTGAAAAAAATCCATAAATAAGTATTTTAAAAGCAGTATGCATTAATTATGTACTGGTATACTACCGTAATAAACACTAAGTAAGTAACAAACAATATTGTGTACACCTTTATTGCTTATTTCAATGGAATATGGCTCATAATTGTACATTTATTTTTAACGTCGTTGTAATTTATGAAACAGGTCAAATGTAATTTTGTCGAAGTTAACCGTTACAGTTTCCCAATCGCATGCGATGTAGACCACTCAGACAGGATCTCCTTCAGCGTCTCAATTTGTATGACACCGTACGAAGGGCTCGAAATAGAAGAGTTCTTTATCTGTGGTGGGTGGTGAGTGAGTAGGTCGTTGCACCGCTTCGCAGCGCTGCGGCCCTGGTGCATCGGGCGGTGTTGACGCATGTCACTGCGTCATGGGCGTGTGCCGCGCAGCTGTGTAAATAGGTAAAGTGATAAACATTAATTTACTAGGTGTTACACAACCACACTAGGCTTAGCTATTGGTGTGTGTGCTTGGGCTCACTTAATTAATGATTTTACGATTTACACAAATGAGATGTAACTGTAGACACTACTACTGTAGTAATTTAGATGACTAGCGAAACACACCGATAATATCCACATACACCTGACACATGCGTCGCAGTGTTCACATAGGCCACGTGTCAGAAAAGGGTTGCACATGTGGGCTAGAGGTACCAGAGCCGCATAGGGGTGGTAGAGGTCGAATGTCACATATGCTACGAGTGTGTGATCCCCTTGCCTTGCGTGAGGTCAGGGCGGAGGGGTGTCCCGGGGTTTGTGCGTGTGCGTGTGTTTGTGTGCGTAAGCGTGTGTGTGACATACAATATGGCTCGACTTGAGGAAGGTATGTTTTGTGTGCATGGTTTATGTCGTAGCAAATGTAGCATTTCCTACGTTACGCGTTGATGTCTATATACCAAGCCTTAAACGATAGACTAGTTTTCTTTTAAAACTATTTTGGATACAATATTATAATTTACACCGCAGAGGTTAACTGAGCGCGATTTGTACTTACATACTGCTTGACAATCTGCTTGAAATAAAAATTGAAATGGGCTTAAACTACGATTTGAAAGATTTTATAAACTACTAATAAAGAGTATAAGTACCTACAACATAATCAGAAATCGGTATAAACTAGAAATCTAGAAACAGGTATGAGTTCTGCTTAATATTCTACATTTCATTGTGAACTCAGTTAAGAAAATATTAACCTTATCGCAACGAGATAAGGTCTGATACTATTTACTTACAAGTATATCTTCCTTTATACAGCTGCTAGTCATGAAATTAAGCCGCATAACATTGGTAGTTGCATTTACGTGGGCCAAAATCCCTACACATGAGACTTTCTCTTTCTACTAATTACACTCGGTGCTATCTTTCTCTTGCATCGTCGTGTGCGAAGAAAGCAACTGCTTTCATTGAGTACATTCCATTAAACCTCTATGGTTTCATGTTCGCCTGGTGCGCGAGATTCAAGTGAGGCCATCTTTGTTGGGCTGTTGTTTTTTTTTCATTCGCCATTTTCCAAGATGGCGGGCGTGCTTTGTCTGTGGGCACTGTGGGCGCTGTGGGTGTTGAGAGAAATGACTGTCTGTTTCCTTCCCTTCGAGCTTCGTTATCTGAATTGATTGAATTGCATTAGACGAAGTTGCAGTGGACAGCGTAAAAATAACATAATATTTATTGAAAGCGTATTAAAACTATTTTCATTAAATCCCTTATTTAACAATATAAGTACGATATTATTTTGAATTGGCCCTATTATATTGGTAACTTGGCAGGAACTGGATGCATAAAGCAGCAGACCGAGCTCTGTGGTGTACCTTGGGGGAGGCCTATGTCCAGCAATGGACTGCAACGGGCTGATGATGATGATGATGATGATGATACTGGTAAGAATAAGAAAGGGTAAGAATGTAGGACAGACCCGAGTTGCATTTGTTTTGACTTTGAGTTGCATTTGTGGTAGTTTTGGATAAACTGAAATTAACTTTATTTTTACTGCAGAGTTGGTAAAAAAATTTTTTTTTGGATAATATATTTATGTTTTATGGCTAGGCCTTCAGTGGCTAAAATATTATTAATTAAATCCTTCATTTGTCAAGCACTTTAATATTTGTTTTAAATATTAGATGTTAGATACCAAAGAAAACATACCGAGTTCACCAACGCAGCCAACGCCGGAGATCGGATTCGAACCCATGTCCTCAGCTTTCGCGGCTGATGCCTAAGCCATTCGGCCACTCCAGCTTAGCCGACACTGGACACCAAATTTCTCGGATATACATACGCTATCTATTATGACTGTTATAAGGCTAGGCTCCCTTAACCATACTCCAAAGGGCAAGCAATACGTGTTATACAGGGTGGAAAGGGACGACGTTCCTTCCCGCTACCGACCGAGTCTACCAACCATTACGACGAACTTTCAATATGGGACCAACATCGAAATATGTATTAAAAAAAAATTAACCCCTCATACAAAGTGAGTGATTAGTTAAAATTAATATACATAGTGTTACTACTTAAAAATACAACATAAAATTATTAAAACAATTCAGCCTCCGTAGCCTAGTTGGTAGTGATAGTGACTCGGCCTACGAAGCTGGAGGTTCCGAGTTCGAATCCCGGCGAGCATTATTTGTGTATTTATTTATCACAAATATGTATCTATCTGTTATATATATCGTCGCTTGGTACCCACATCACAAACCTTAATTGAGCTTACCGTGGGACTAGGTCGATTTTTGTATGATGTCTCAAGATATTTATTTATTTAATTTGAGTTGTTCAAAATATACATTACCTATTTAGTTTTAATGAGATTAACAAATATGTTTGGTGCATTGGTCACCGGCAACTTCAGCTCCCCCATTCATCTCTCGGACCTTGCCGCCCCCCTATACGCCCCCAGCGACCCATGAGGGCCGTTGAAACCACTTTAGAAATCTATGGTATTGACTACAATTAAGATACCTAATACCTAGAGGCCTTCTACGTGTTAAAAGGACCGCATACGGACCACCACAGTGCGCTCCAAAACTCGCATTGTTGACGTTGGCAAAAAAAAAAACCGGGACTGGGCTGGTCATGTCTACCGCATGCATCCTGTAGGCGATGGTACCGTGTTTCATCGTTTGTCGTTGTGGCCGTCAGGTTCTAATCTAACAACCTGCGAGCACCTGCGCAGCACGATAAATAGATAAAATGGGACCATCATAAGCCACTTGATAGGTGGGCTAACATAGCCACAAAGTGGGTGCCAGACCAGAGCAGTGACGCAGATGAGGCAGGCCCAGACGGAGGTGGCGCAGGATTAGGACTCATTCCTTGATAACTCAGAGGAAGCACAAAATCGGGAGACATGGAGATCTAGGGCAGAGACCTTTACCCAGCAGTGGGACACCATGGGCGAGGAAAAAATAGGTACTGCAACTACACGTTATTTGTGAAATCTACCTGCGCGCACGGGTGTTTCGTCGTGCTCGAAACGCCCGGATATTAATTTTATCGTTAGTTTATGTGATTACCAGCGACCCGCCCCGGCTTCGCACGGGCATTATACCTACATAAAAACCTTCCTCTTGAATTACTCTACCTATTAAAAAAAAATCATCAAAATCTGCTGCGTAGTTTTAAAGATTAAAGCGTACAAAGGGACATAGGGACAGAAAAAGTGACTTTATTTTATACTATAGGTACGATGTAATGATAGTGAAGTCCCGTTTGCCGTTAAAGTTATCAGTAATAATAGTGAAAGCTTAAATAATTCGATATTTTTAATTTTTATTATTGTCTTTAGAGTTTCTACTCCTTTTACGCGGCATTGCATAGATATCATCGAAAATTATGAAAACTCGCAATAATCGGAATTTGATTAAAGAATTTCTCATTTTTTTTTTACATTTGCACATAAAACATACAAGAACATACTCACTAGTCTCACTACAAATCCGCGATATTTTAGGCTATAAGCTTCGTAGCGCGCTGGTCCGTCTAGCCAGCGACTCTACCATTCTAGAGCTCCAGTATTAAGCGTAAGTTACAAAAAAACCTCAGCAGACTTCAACGTGCATCAAAAACGCCCTTTCTTCGGAAACGCTTCCATCTTATGTCTCCCTGGTACCCAAAGTCATTGGGAGTGACATGCCCATTATTTCTTGCTTAAACGAAGCCCTACGATTCATTTACACCTTCATCAAAGACGCGCTAGAACTGGGAGCCCTTCCTCATTTACATTTTTAATTACTGTTAATTAGTTGTATTAGAAACAAAGAACCGATAAGTAGTAACCGACGCGTTACGTTGATCTTCGCGATAAAGTTTTCTATAGAAATTTTAAATTTCTTATAAGACTTCCATGCCGCTATTTGACGTTTATCATTTGATAACATAATAAAATGTTGTTTTGTCAAATAATATTATTGACGAGCCCTTAAATTATTTATAATATAACACAGTTTACTAGGAGAGCAAAGCTTGTGAGGAGATAAAAAGGGCCGTCTAAGGGCCTGTCGAAATTCAAGGTTTGGCTACGCACAGGGCGTGGTTTCTTCGGCCAATCAGCGCGGAGAGAGTTACGCAAGATGCTACGCATTCCGTGCGGCCCTTTACTCCGGACGAGGTCGCCGTGGTGATTCAGTGGGACACGGTAGGTATTTCACATTTTACAAAAACCGTGTCTAAATTACAACATAAGTAATGTATGCAATTGTAAGTACACAACATAATACCTACGGCTATGCTTAGATATGGAATTGAAACTATATTTCCTTTTTGAAAAAAAAAAATGCGTAAGGAATAAAATGCCAGATTTTTTGATAAATACGAGTATCTTTTTTTTCTGTAATTACTATCAATATTTCGTAGTGTTCCATACCCGTATTTAGGAGTCTGGCCCTTTTAGCCCGAATTTTAAGGGTAGCGAGCTCTTGTAGCACTTGCCCTTTATTAGACTAGCCATCTCTATTATAGGATATTATCTACTTAAACATAGCTTAATCGATGCGAGCATAATTATACAAAGAAATATTTTATATGTTTTCTTTATACGCATTGTATTTTTTCTCAAAAATAACATTTTACAAAGCATAAAGAAGAAAGCGCTCTTTTCAAGGATAAACTTATATGCACTGGCCACGCACTAGCTGGTTGGTAGGTTGGTACTGCCAAGATAGTTTGGTTTTCCTAGCAATGCACAAGTTGCAGAACATTTTCAAAATTGCGGGAATATAATCGGAAATTTCCGAGAATTTTCATGAGAATTTAACCTCCTGAGGCTATATCTATAAAATCAAAATGTTATGTAGGTAATATATATATGACAAAGGGCCTCACGAGGTTAAGAGTAAGTTCTCATTGAGAATGTTTCCATGAGAACTTATAAAAATGTGTTATAAATAATTATTTTAAATCGTAAATAAGTAAACAAGGCAGTAATTATAACTCATAAGGCATGTATCTAAACCACTAATTAGAGTTCGAGGCCAAAGAATCTACGAAAATATTGCCACAACAATGAAATGTTCTTACAATAGTAAATCCTTATTTTCTAAAAACAGTCGTTGAGATATCTTATTTATTGGTAATTTTAATTCTTTAATTTATAGAAACAGTATTATTTACTTATTTTCACGTAAATATGAGATATTTTAATAAAAACTTTATTATCCGCAATTATTAGTAACATAGTTGGTATTGCGCTGGTATTATTGTAATTAGGTAGTGTTAATAACATTTGGTACAGCAATTTAACTACACATAAATTAAAACCCTATTTCTGCATACGTTTTGAAAATTGCAGAATAATATATTGTAGCGTGCTTTATATTCACATTTCGTATTCGTAAAATTCTTTTGACCTACAAATTTCTTTGGCAGTGCTATAGTTCTCCATTTAAATTATCATACAGATCTAACGTGTTGTTTTCTTCCGTAGGTTGTTAACAAGGTGACCCACTTGATTCAGCCATGTTTAGCTTCGCTATACACCCCATCATGAAAACATTTAATTCCAAATGAAATATACTGGGTGAAATGTTATAAAACACAATGATACAAAATCATATTTTCAGGATCTACTCATGATTACAGCCAAGTTTTACTATGGAACCAGCTTTGAAAAAGTTACCACTCAGGAGGATAAGTGATGAAGAAGACAAATAAAAAATAAAATACAAAAAATGCTTTCATTTTACATTTCCAAATTTCATTTCGTAATAAGGCAGGGGGCTGAGTAATTTAACCATACCTACTGTCTTAATAAATATGGAACGCTGTCTTTTGTGTTAACTGGTAATTCAACTTCTTTTTAAAATAGGATTTGAAACGTTAGCTCTTATCATTTTAAGTTCTTTACAAGAAAATTTCGTCATTTCTATGTAAGTTAAGAGAAAAGAAAAGTTTTTAGGTATTTAAGAAAATCCTAGTTATGACAGCCATATTAAACAAAAAGGCGTAAAAACATTACGAAGGTACCTAAATAATGTTTTTATTAGGAATTATTTTAAATAAATGAATTAAATAACAAAAAGGTTGTGGAAACCTGAAAACTTTATTTGACAATGACGCATCTGTCATAGTTTCGTTGGCCTCGAAATCCAATTACTGGTATAGTACGGTCTTGGCTTGATTAGATTATTTGTTAAATTGAGATTCCCGAGAACATTCTCTATGCAAGTTTCACAACTTATGAAACTTCTCCTCGGTACAATGCATTGTAAAATCTTGAAAAAGAAGGCTGTTTTCTAAAGCCGCATTTTCACTTAGTGTTCTGAGCGAGCATTCATTCGTTCTTGGGCAGATGAGAACAGGATTTCACATAGCAATATGTTCGTTCGTCAGCCCACGAACAAGTGAATGCTCGCTCAGAACACTAAAGTGAAAACGGGGCTTAACTCGTGTCGGTTTTCGTCACCGGCACTCATCCTGATTAAAGCTTACTTTCGTAAGTCGTGTCGTTTTAAAACACTTGGGTCGTATTTTAATTTACGCTCTTGGCTAGGTAAAGTCCATTTCAAATACGAAGGCCCAATTCCACTTGACAAAGTCATTAGGCGTAAACAATAGGATCAGTGATAACCAAAGATACCTGGCCAGACCCTTTTGTGGCGTGATATTCTTTACATATATCGGTGGACGACACGTGCCAATTTGTAGTTGACCAATTAAGTAAATGACAAAAGTTGTGGCTGATGCCACGTATTGAAATGGA
Organism: Thaumatotibia leucotreta; assembly: GCA_025490895.1. Classification (NCBI taxonomy): domain Eukaryota; kingdom Metazoa; phylum Arthropoda; class Insecta; order Lepidoptera; family Tortricidae; genus Thaumatotibia; species Thaumatotibia leucotreta. The sequence goes on along the minus strand of JALPQI010003629.1, from coordinate 11,586 downwards.
CTATACCTACTCGTTTCGAACTTTTACCATAATTTTTAAGCATGATTTTCAATAGGTAAATTTATTCATGCATAGGTACTTTATTCAAATACTTATTAATGAACTACTCGCATTGAAAAGGCAACGAAAATGCAGTGGCATCAAGGACATCAAGTGCCACTGGAATAAAATTCAAAAACTCAAAAATGCTTAACTTTCAATCTTATTAAATTTGTTATTAATATATTATATATTTATATTTATTGGTTCACCAACAACTGTTACACTATCATAAGTATTGCTACGTATACAACGATTAGTTATTTTATGGCTAAGCGCAACAATTACTTAAAGGTAAACACCACATGCTTTAAATAATTACAATTAATTAAATTCCGCGTACAATTATAAAGATATTTAAATACAGCAGTGAGTAAATACTTATAAACAACCTTTTCTAGGCAATCTTAACTAAGTAGGAGTGGACAGAATGTTTAAATTGACATGTTGAGTCGAATATTATAATTTTTAAAACAACTTTTGTATTTAGGGACGATTTAATAGTTCAGTAATCAGTAGCCGTAACAATGATGCCCGCCTTCCACTGCGAGCGGAACGGACTCATTAATGGCTCCGTTTAACTTACACCGCTGGTGTGACTTAAAGCCGTCAACTGCATACTAGTACTTGGCCAGCGATGAACGTGAAACGGAGCCATTAATGAGTCCGTTCCGCTCGCAGTGGAAGGCGGGTATGAAGTTGCAGCGAATACGAGCGGGATAGATAGAAAGTAAGTCCGCGTTAATAACGCGGGGGCAGCTCATGGTCATACTAAGCAAAAAGCAGACAGGAATAGACACAATCTTTAGGACTTCAAGCGATTAGGCACACGATTACTTATTCAATTACATTTAATGAAAAAAATCAGGTAGGAAAATACAGTGGTCTCGACGCCGAATATAATTTCGTTCCTTTCGGCGTCGAGACCTTTGGTCCGTGGGGTCCTAGCGCTCTGAGTCTCTTCAAAGACCTATCGAAGAGACTCAGAGACGCCACGGGAGACCCAAGAGCTGGCAGCTTCCGCGCTCAACGCATTAGCTTGGCAGTCCAGCGAGGAAATGCTGCCAGCGTCCTGGGTACCATGTCGCAGGGGCCTGTTTTAGATTTATTTTAGATTTCATCTAGTTTTAGTTTTGTTATACTTTTTAAATTAAATTTTGTATTTGTATTTTGTTTAAAAACGAATAAATTGTGATAACCTTTTGTTGGAGCAAAAAACAGACATCCCCATTTCACTTTATTTTACCGTTTTTTAACAGTGTGTTAATGGCACATTATTATCGAATTATGAATAGAAAAATATGTTAAATTATTCTCAAAGACAAAGTACGAGTCGGACTCGGGTGCGAAGGGTTCCGTACCACTATCAATTTATCATAAAAATACAGTTAAATCAGCCTACCTCAAAAACTATAAGAGATAATTTAATTAAATCAAAATCGTTACACAAACTATCCAGTTAGGTAGGTCCAACTTCGAGAAACAGGTCAATCGTTGAATCAGACTCGGTTGGGCAGCGTTCGGGAAGCTACGACACATATTTTCGTCCAATATTCCGCAGTGTTTAAAGACTTTGTTCAGTGTGTGTTGCCAGTGATGGATGACATACGGTACTGAAACGTGGCCGCTTACAATGGGCATCATAAGAAGGCTCTAAGTCACCCAAAGGGCAATGGAGAGGGCTATGCTAAGAGTCTCTCTGCTAGATCGGATTAAAAATGAGACCATCCGCAGCAGAGCCAAAGTAACCGAAATAGCTCTCCGAATCTCTAAATTGAAGTGGCAGTGGACGGGGCACATTGCGCGTAGAACCGATGGCCGTTGGGGCGGGAATCCAAGTTTCAAACAAATCCTTTTCCCAATTTTCATTACTGTAGCACTTAACGTTTCCGAGTAAATCGGCTGTGACAGACAGACAGACGAACATGAGCATGACGAATCTATACCTACCCAATGATTTCGTTTTTGCCAATTTGGCTACGGAACCCTAAAAAGAGATGTTTTTGGGCGTAGGCGGATAAATAGACCAACAAGAGCCTCCAACAAATACCGATCAACCTTTAAACGGCTTAAACGAATCGCCACCTCCTTTAGATACCATTTTATTAAATATGCCTAGGTATCTTCTTCCTTAGCATAGTCTCGGACGTGGAAATTAAGCTGGTAACCTAGCTGGGCTAACCTAGCTGGTAGTGACCCTGCCTACGAAGCTGGAGGTTCCGGGTTCGAATCCCGGCGAGGGCATTATTTGTGTATTTATTTATCACAAATATTTGTTCCTTGGTCGTGGCTGTCTATGTATTTAAGTAGGTAGGCATATGTATCTATCTAATATTAGACAGGGTGAAATATAGGTCGTGAACAGTAATTATGTTTTTCTAACTCTATAAACAACTAGCAATTAAATACCCCCCAAGTTACTTAAAAATTTACAAATTTTTAGTTTGTGAGGTTTATGTTTTTTGTATTATTTTGATTTTAGGATATCCAAAGGGATTTTAAAGACAAATCAATGGAATAATTTAAATTACCTTTTCGATTGAAGTAATTAATAACGCCAATTTTGTCATTTTGTCTAAAATTAAATATTTTTTTACTTGAATAAATACTCCTTTTCATTTCGATTTTGAGGAAAGTAAAAGAATCGATTAAGTTTCAATAAAAAATGAATCTAACCCTTAAATTTCCTCCTCGCAACTGTGTAGGTAGAGCAGAAAATTCTGTCTTAAAAAAATACAAAAAGTGGTTCGAAGACTATGTTCATTGTGACAAACATTGCTAAATTAAGGGCTAAATATAATAACGGAACCTAATTCGAGTAAGTACTTAGATTGACTTGATGCTTTGGTTTTTTCATTATTGTGGACTTCAGCATTAGATAAACATAAACACTTCAAAGTGTCGATGCTTTTAATGTCCGAGACGATTCGCTAACGTTTGCCAAAAACAAATTCTTGGACAACGATTTCACTCTCTTTTCGGAAAACCATTAATTTATAAAGTTATCATATGCATGCAGATACCTTACTAAGAGAGTAAGATTCTGATAAGAGAGTACCTACACATGCACCACTGTTTCAGCTTTATCTTTTATAGAAGGAGTCTAAGGTAATAAAATGTTTACTTTGACGGTTTATTTGCTTTTCCCGCCGTTTCTTAGCTCTTTTTCTTTTGTTTGAAAACAAATCTGTCGTTTTCTTCTAAAGTCACACATTCGTCTAAAACATCAGTTTGTCAATGGTCTTTGACCATTCTTTGACAGATTTCATAAAAACCAGTTTTTTACTTTCCCATCAGGAAAACGGCTATAATTCTCAGCAATAGCCGCTCAAAGGGCAGTCGGTCTTTCTAGTCGCCATATCAACAAGCCGCCTATCGAAGGCGTTCGTTAGGTATTTCAGCTCGTTGTTATCTCCTCCGCGCCATGCGCTCCTGGTACCGTTGTGTGCGATGTTGCTGCGGATCCGCCTCCAAGGCAACCGGCGCCACTGCCGCAGACGGTGCAAATTCCCGGTCGAACCACCACCAAACTATGATGCGTTTTTTTACCCATTGTCTGCCTCCCGGAAAATATCCCTAACTTTTTTTACCTGTAAATTTTCCGGGCAACCCGGATGTGAAAAGCTCAAAACCGGAAACGCTTTCAGCCGCGGCCAGGAAAACAGGAACGCGAAACGGTGTACGAATTTTCCTTCGCACAAAATCAATATCCGGTCCGGAAGGAAAAGGAAAGCCCTATTAGATGTATACGAGTAGGTATGTAGCATATACAAACCCGATATTACTTAATCAAATCCGATATATCTCTACGTATCGAAATTAATCGCAACGATCAATGAAAAATCATTAATAAAAAATCCCGCACATTTCTCTCATCCACTGAAGAATATTATGATATTATGAATAAATTGGCTGCAAATTTTCTGAAGGTGCAGTAGTTACCAAGACCACGATAATATTGTCGATAAATCTCCAATTTGGTACAGCATCGAAGGTATTGGAAATGTATCGGCGATTGCCGATAATGTCGAACCGTTCGGAAAGCACCAAGGCTTCATGAGTCTGTAGGAGGCAAGTTGACCAGAAATCGATATCCCACTAATACGAGTTCGAAGTTATAGGGCATGGTATATTGGGTTCGGGAACAGGTGAACGGGATTTTGAATGGGGATGCAAGGGGCGTTGCGATTTGCACCAACGCGCTTGCGCTGTGGACGCAGCCATCCTCGTTATAAGCGCGAAGTGATTTATGGGTAGCATAAAAGTCACCTTGGTACTTGCAGCCTGCCACATAACAACGGCGACTGCACTGTCTGCACTTAGTGCAGTGCACATACACATGACGTGCTATTTTAGACTTTTATGTCTATGACTGTAGTTAAAATTTCGACGTGGTATTATTTATTTATTTACTTAAATTTTCAAGTCTATTTGACTTAAATATTATGGCAATTTTAAAACCTTTTTTGTTTCGAAAAAACAATTAGTCCACCTTGGCTCCCAAACATACAAGATGAACATTTTCATTGCCATTCATGTCGAAACAAACCCGCGAATGACAAACGCCCTCCATTCCAAAGACAGGGCACGATAATGATATGCGTAATTAGATTGGAGAAGTATCAGGACATCATATTCCAGAGAAGACTGCGGTGCTAGAATGAAGGGCGAAGCGAAGACATGTGGGGAAGCCGCGTTCCGAGGCACAAATATGCGCCTCGGACTGCGCACAAATTCCCTTCCTGAAAGCTTACAATCTGCTTGTACCAGGAGCGCACAAGCGTGCCGGGGGTGGGACATAGCTCGAGGAGTTCCTCCCCGGAGCCCGGGGTAGGCGGAGAAATGCCCGTGCGTGGGTGTCGCTATGGAAACGGCGTTGCCCATTTACTAGCGCATGATGAACTCGAGAAGGTTGAAGGAAGAGTGAAAGTTGCACCATTATTAAGGATCTCCCCCACTCCTAATCGAATCTCAATAAGAGAGATACGTCCTTGGGCTGAATCTCAAAATTAGTAACAAATAGTATCGCTTTAAAAGTGGGATAATGTGATAAATGATAATAGTCCGTTATATTCCTTCATTTCATAATTCTGCGAACTGTATCTAGGTAGGAGTGTAGGAAAGGAATAACCAGCTGATTTTGATTTTTTTGACACTTTAAAACCGTGCGCGTGCCCTTCTCATGATTGGATCTTCCGCTTAATACAAGTCCCCAGCGTTTGAAAATCGCAATTGCCCCACGAATCGGCTCCAACCACTGGTTCGTCGCGTTGCCAAGGTAGGTGTGTAGGAAAGGAATAACCAGCTGGTTTTGATTATTTTGACACTTTGAAACCGTGCGCGTGCCCTTCTCATGTTTGGATCCCTCTTAATAATAATATATAGTCTCAGTGTTTGAAAATTGCAATTGACAACATTTCATATTTTTAGTGCTAGTTTTTATTGTCTCTTTTGAAAGAACTTAATATTAAAAGACACACGTATTTTTTTATTTTTCAAAAAAATTGCTACATTTGTGCAAAAACCCTTTTTATTACAACTTCGAGCAGAAAGAGCGTAAGTTACAAACGTCAAGAATCAGCTAAATTACGTAACAAGTAATGTTTCATACACGTAAGGAAACGACGAAAAACGGTAACAAGTGTCAAATGTCACTGCCAAACACAAGTGACATTCCAAAAACAAGATTTTTTGGTTATAGTAGCTCTGAATCAGCTATGTAACGTTGGTAACGTCACTTCCCTTTTAAACTATTTTTAAGATTTTTAACAAAAATATGTCGAAAAAAAAAATTATAAATATATCTTTGTGATCTAGATGCGTATATCTCGAAATGGTTTTCGATTTAGGAACATCGAAAATTTTGAAATGTTGTCAATTGCCCCAAGAATCGGCTCCAACCAATGTTCGTCGCGTTGCCAAGTGGCCATCCAAGCGGCCCGAGCGCATCGACCGCAACACCAGGCGCGCAGACTCGGCGACAGATGCACCGAGTGCATACACCGTTCACTGCAGTGCGTTGACTGTGCGCACGGGCGGCGGTCGCCATTGCTACTTAATTTCACAAGCTCTTATTATCGGAATTGTATGTTATTAAACTAAAGTTTAAGTGGAGGTCATAAAGTTCAATTTGTAATAGTTATTTCCTTTAAAATGGAGCTTGTGAAGATAATTGACAATTATTTCTCGACATGTTGATTGAGTTATGAGGAATTAATTTCACTAGTTTACGAAACGTTTGGTAATATTACAATTATTTTAAGTCCTGTTACAAAATCCTAATAAAATATATCTGTCAGATAATTGTTAGCTGTCCATTTCTTTTTGCTTGGGGAAAAGAATACTTACTGAGAATTTTATCTAACGGATATACTTTATCTGGGGATGGTGAAACAGGCTGAAAGATAATGTATTAAATTCGGTATACAGTAAGAATACATTTGTCGCCACTTCAATTATTCGTGTGGGTGTCGTAAGAGTCGACATTTTCTCTGATAGATGGACGCAACTTAGACGACAAATTAACCATTACCTTAATACCTGCTACTGCACCCTATAATTTTTTTTTTCATTATTTTGACATAAAATTTTATTACTATTAGGGCCTGTTTCACAATCTCCAGTTAAAGCTATCTGTTAGATAAAAATAACACGCTCTCTTTATTCTTCCAGGTGAAAGAAAGAGATAGTGTTATTTTTTATCTGACAGATAGCTTTAACTGGAGATTGTGAAACAGGCCGTAAGAATTATGTTAGCTTAAAGATAATTCCACATGTAATGTCTTGACGTAAGCTGTTTTTTACATGGTTGTTGTTGAATAAAGAATAAAGAATAACGGATTGAAGTGTCATTGGCCATTTATTAATCGAAGATTGATGACGGGCAGCGTCCTTGCAGTGGACACCACTATAATGTTATAATATAAGGTGCTTTCAAATTAGTCACGGATACCTTAGGGTATGCATGTGTTCATGATAACGGACAACTTTCCTTATGAGACTCATATCGAAATCTTGAAAAAAAAAACGCCTTTGCATACAAAGTGGTTTCATCGGGTGATCAACATTTCATAGAAAGTGATTTTATTTTTTCGATTTTTCGATATGAGTCCCATAAGTAAAATGATTCCTTATCATGAACACATGCATACCCTAAGGTATCCGTGACTAATTTGAAAACACCCTGTATACACGGTGTTATGCGAGCATTGCGAAAGATTTTAACTATGCATTCTAGACATCAAAATAAACAAAAAATATTATGATACCTAATCTCAATTCCACCAAAAAAAAATTTTTTTTTCTTTTTTTTAGGCCGATTTGAATACTTTTTAACATTTCCAGTACTTTTTGTCATAACAACAATTTGTTTAAATTATTTAATTCAATTGTTTTTCTTTAGGTAGAGGTTATTTCGTCAAGTCTATTCGTATTTTTTGATTGTCAGGCGAAAGGTGTGATAATATTAGAACACATAGTGGTAGCATTGTAATCCAAAAGAAGTTAAATGACGAGTTACGTCGAAAAACTTATTTCGAAAAAAGGTTGATTAATGATTATCTCTGAAACCAAGCCGAATCCAGGAAATTTTATATAACATTAAAGACTCTAAATATGGTCAGGAATCCAGCATTAAAATCTTTCGGAATGCTGACGTAACACCGTGTATATGTTACAATGTTATAGTATATGTTAAATATATGTTATAATGTTATAGTGGGCACACTACTGTGATCGCCAACCCGTTTGCCCAGTGTGGCGATTATTGGCATCACCTCCTAATGCGTTCGTACTCCTTTAGGAGAGGCCTTTGTCCAGCAGTGGACTAATATTTAGGCTCTGCTGATCTGATAGTTAATATAGTATCAATTCTAACCAAGTAAATGGTATAGTGTCATTATATCTCACGCAAGATTCGACACTCGTGTTTGATATTATTGAAATCTATTCAAGTAATTTCTGATTGGTGGGTTAAAGTTCGACCCTATAGAATCAAAAACATATTATTATGACAAATTGGCGAATCTCTGCAATAAGGTGTGTCTACTTTTCAACCAAAGGGTCAAAGGCCAAAGACAAGGCACGACAAGGTGAGGCAGGGCGACCGAACCGACGCCGGTAGAACTGTGTTGTAGGTGCGGCCGTACGCTTGACAGTTTACCATTTGTAGTCATTTACAGCAACAAAACTAACTTAGAGAAACAGCAATAAAGAATATGATTTCCCAATAAGGTAATGCTACCACAAACGGACAACTAACAAATCATTCGTATTCTAAAAGAAATAAATACAATTTTAGTAGGCAGGGTCACTACCAACTAGGCTACGGAGGCTGACAGAGATTAAAAGATACGGCAAATATGATTTCCCATTCATAACCAGCAACCATCAACCAGTAAATGGACAATGAACCAATGATCTATCTGGGTCATACAGCATTCGTGAAGACGGGCGTCTTTCCTGTACATTGCAAAAGTTAACGGTTCCGGGACATACAAATTAGTGACAACCCTAGCCTAGAAGTGAATAATTAGGATCAAGTGCGGGTAGTTCGAAAAACCCGCGCAGCTCGAAGGTGTTGATACATTCTCTCGCCAGTCTGCCTGCGACCACGGGTGTAACGTCATGCCCGAAACGTCAGGATATAATTAAACGTAAGTTTACTCGATTAAGACTCGTTTGTCTTTAAATTATGTGTGATAATCGTGAAAGTTTAAATCAATATACATACGAATTAGGTTTTGACCACATAACTCTTAAGAGCCAGAAGCCACCTATCGGCCTGTTTCCCTCCAATAAGAAAATTAGGGTTCTAGAGCGTTTAACTTTCCACGGGAAAGATTTGAAACCTAACTCATAAAAAAACTGCACGAGTCATCTATTCATTCTTAGGTATTCTAAAGGTAGGTGATAGGTGTTTGTTTTGTGACAGTTAAAAGTGAACGTTTGGTAAATCGGCAACAAAACTTCTTCTTCCGAGCCTTATCCCATTTACTTGGGGTCGGCTCTCCTTATACGGCGTCGCCAGGAGCTTCTATCCTGGGTCGTCTCTGGTTATAAGTTTGTGTCTAAGGTTCTTTTGGACAAGCGTCATCCATGTTGTCTTAGGTCTCCCGCGTCCTCTTGGCTTTTAACTCATAACCCTATATAAAATGATATAAAAAAGTCCCCCCTATAAAAGTCAATAGAGTCCATTATTAAGTTAGCAAGTCGCGACTTTTCGGTTGCAAAGGGATAAAAAAAACTGTATGACCTATCTATTAATTCATATTCTAAAGAAATTAAGAGATAGGTAGGTGATTGATAGGTGTTTGTTTTGTGACAGTTGAAAGTGAGTCGGCAATAAAAACGAACAAAGGATAATAGCTCCCGTGTAAAGAAAAGAGACTGAAAATAAATACAATCCCGCTGCCATTGAGGTTTTAGGAAGCAGAATTAGCCCATTATGGGATTTTTAGAAGCACTCCGAGCGATTAAGGGCCCGGCCACGACATTGGTCTAAAGGCCCAGCCACGACATTGGTCTAAGGCGACCAGCGGTGAGCGAATCCATGAGTTGGAGCGGGATGCCGATATGGGTACTCCCTCTCGCACGTATGGTTTTCCGCTAAGCCGGTCGCCTTAGACCAATGTCGTGGCCGTTAAGGGCTTTCTATTTACTTGCTACCGTTGCGTACGGAATGCTAGATAGTGACAATAGTTAAATTACCCTATTAGTAAAGTGCCAACTCTGGCGCGCCCGGCCAGCGCGAATGGAACGATAAGCGGTTATCTGCCTGTCGTGTCTGATTTGATTCACGGTCTTAGGTATATTACATACCTGGAGATAGGCAAATACAAATATTTTATTCCCAAACATAGGTTAAGAAACGTTACATTTATACCACACTAGGCAGTGCCTATCCCGTTGTTACAATTTACAAACAGAAGTAACAGACGTTTTACGGCCAGCGTTACCGCGAACTTCGAAAACAGTAAATTTCGAGCATTTTTTTCTAATTTACGCTTAAATTGGAGTCAAAAATACAGTTTTCGAAGTTAGCGGTATGCCAGCTGTGATGTTTCAAGACTTCCAAATGATCAGAATTGTATGTTTGTCAGTTTCCAGTTTGAAATTAAACATTATTGATAGCTTCTAGGGCGGATTTGCGGATTTAATTTTAGGGTTCGAAATATGACCCTGAAATCGTGTTTATCTATCTATGAAAAATTATACCTAGTTACTTAGTTTATGTTATTGAATACTTTTTTCTTATATTAGTATTTACTAAAATTGTAGATATGAACGTATAAATTATCCGAAAGATAGGGAAATTCGGGTCTCTCTACACGTAATATTCTGCAGGAGATGAAATCCACGATCGTAACCGGCAACCAATCACAATCGCAGGCTCAATAGCGTAACTTAAAGGGAGTCCTCAAGGGCTCGCGAGATCCTTCGTCCTTACAACCTCCTAGTCATTCCTGGTGCCCTAATGAAAAAAGGATCGGCCGCATCCCGTTTTCTCACGCTCGCACCTACGTTCCCGGGATCCCGTCTCGTGTCCCTTTTTAATCCCTTTTGCATTCCGCTCACACGGTCCTTACCCTTATTCCCGTTCTATAAATCCAATATAACTTTGGCCGTGATGGATATAGGAACAAGTTGTGAATCGAGACCACAGTTGTGGTGGTTGTATTGAAAGTGCTCCAATGGTCGGTACGCGAGAAGAATAACGAAGGACACAAGATAATGGCTATTTCGTGCGTCAGAGAAGGATGTTTTTTTCCATCCTTGTCTATGGGAACTCCACTCCACTTGTATTTAGTGGAATCCCTTCATTCACGTATCGTATACATGTGTACGTATGTACATACGATACGTACGAGTACGGGTGCTTGCTTTATTTCGTTAAGAGGCAGAGAAAGATACATTTTCTAAATTAACGCTCTCGTTTGTTTCCTCCTTGGTTTGTGTGATTGTAGTATAGTACAATCACATCGGTACAATCATTGTACCGATTGTACAGCCGACGTCAAAGATATCGTTACGGTTTAGGTGTCAAAAAATGTATTTACACGATCTCAATGTCAAGGCAATAAAGCGGTATAAATATATTTTTGGCACCTAAACCGTACCGATATCTTTGTACGATAATATTTGAGACGGGAGTGCGTAGCCAAGGTTCCAATCGCTAACGCTCCCGTAGGAATGGTAGTTTTAATAGTTTTATCTCTCTGTCACTGTTTCCTATTCGGGTATCGTTCGCGACTGAGCGTTAGCAATTGGCATCTTGGCTACGCTTTTTAAAGCTTCAGGTGCCGTTCGCGCGGTTCCTAAAACAGCCTTATCAACTACCTACTTATACTCATAATTTATAAGCTGCAAACTAACGCATTCAACTTCATAATCACAGACAATATTCACCAGAAATGATATACGGCATTTATTTAATACGGAAACCACATGATGCCTTCCTGTCCCACTCACGAACGAATTTGCAAGAGCAACAAAGAGGCAACTCGCCAACGTCCGCGGTAAGCTTTCTGAAAACATGCTCACCTCCGT